>CM046871.1:30306578-30506578 GCA_025617745.1 Heliocidaris erythrogramma | reverse complement strand
TTTCACATATTGACTTGAATATTTTCTTTGGTGTGAATCCGAAGAAAAATACACAAAACATAATGTTAGAATCTGTATAATAATATACATACTACTATGTTAACAATATTCTTGATAATACTTGGTTATCATTTGAGACGCTTATTTTTTTAGTTTTTTTTTATTTCGAAATATTTTTCGTGCCCACCAGTATGATAATTTAATTTAGGTTATTACTTGGTTTGGTAGTGGAAAATGTAAATCGATGTTTTTTGTTGTTGTTTCTGAAGGCATTAGTGTCGTGACTGGGGCTCGAACCACGAACCAATTTATCAAATTCTCGTGATGTATTCAGTGTACCACGGCGCTTCCACTGTTTTCTATTCACCTTTCTTTGTTAGCTTCGCATGCCTGTAAGCTATTCAAAATTACCCCCAAAATGCTGGATGATAATTTCCTTACCCGACCAATCGTTTTACATGCGTTATGTAAGGCCTAGTTAGATATTAATTAAGGAGTTGTAATTCATTAGGTACAGCACAAGTCAAAACTCTTGGTATCTCACACCCAAGTGTCTTTTCTATGAAGCAAATAGAAAAAAATATGTCAAAAGAAATATTACGGTATGTTTGCACATATTTTGTAAGTCATATACAATTACACTTTTATCAACTTGTGAAACGAGAAAATTATGAAAAAAATATTACATTTTGGAACATAATAGTGTATTTCATGAGTTAGTTGATTGTCTATATGAATGATGAGTACAAAATAAATGATTACTAAGTTTTGCGCCGTATATCTACGTAACTACAAGCAAATTGTAATAAAATGAATGATTTGTTTTGTTTTGGTTTTTTTTTCACTGTTCTTGAACGCCGATGTGGAATTCGATGAACAGTTTTTCCTACGGTAGTACAGATTTAATGTTCATGAAATTGTACATTATCAGTATTCACGCGCTTACCTATACTGTAATACTGAATACGGTAAATCTAAATTAAGCTTCAGCTCAATTATGGCGAATATGAAAACATTTGAAACAGAACTATTCAAAATTTCTAAATCAGGCCCTACATAAAAACAAGAGCCCCAGGGGGCACGACGCTCACCTGAGGTGGATCAATTCACATCTGGTGCAGGGGCCCCTATAAGGCCACCCAGAAAAATTTCATGAACAACTTTCATTCTTCATCTATAGAGGTATCTCTATACACAATACCAAGTCTGAGCTTCCTACCAAGTTCGGTTAAATTCCAATCATGTGTTTGGGAGAAGAAGCTGAAAATGTAAAAAGTTTATGGATGGCGGACAACTTGCCCCACTCCCCTCTCCCCCCCTCAAGTATGTTACCCCCACAGACCCCCTATAGGGCCACCCAGAAAAAATTCATGAACAACTTTCATTTTTCCTCTATATACACAATACCAAGTCTGAGCTATTCCTGGTTCTGGAGAAAAAGATGTTTGAAATTTACATAGCTTTTACACTTGGGGGCCCTCCCCCTGGGCCCCCCTGGGGGCCACATGTACCATTTTAGCAACTTTGGGTCCCCTACCCCTATGGATGATTCCTACCAAGTTTGGTTGAATTCCGATCATGGGTTTTGGAGAAGATGAAAATATAAAAAGTTAACGGACGACGGACGACGCACGACGCACGACGCACGACGGACGACGGACGACGGACAAATTTCCATCGCAATAGCTCACTTGAGCCTTAGGCTCAGGTGAGCTAAAAATCCATTGCAAAACTAACGATGTTAGAATGACCAAATGAGTGCTAAACTACAGGAGTAGTAAAAGAAGAACAGTATGGATTCCACTTCGCTAAATGCTCGAAACAGTATCCATTAGTACGATTATAACTCAATGAAGTATAATTCTATATTCCCAAATTCTTGTTTATTTTCGTTTGACGTAATATTCGATTGTTTCTGGAATACACGAAATTTGAAAGCTCATCCAGAGTTCTGTCACTTAAATGGAATTTGAAGAGATTACGGATCGAAGTTCACCATTTAGCAGAGGGGATGATGGGATTCGGGATTATAAAAATAATCTAACGAAAATTTTTAGCATTTGGTGGTAATCAGTTTTTTGTTTACTGAAGAAACCTTCACATTCGCATTATATATGGCACCTCGTGCATTCACAGAGTTGGGCATTTTAGCTCGATTTCCACATTTTTCTTTTGCTCACGAATCAAGGATTACAATTTGTCTACCACATCGTTTGGTGTGTATCACTATATTTGGGTGTTAAACATTCAGTGTTGGTTTGGTTATATTCTGTCGCAATTCATTTTCCACAGTTGGGCAAGTCCCAGCTATTTCGCTCCATACGTCATGTCTAGAATATAAATGTACTTATGTTCAAAGGTGTAATATATTCTTAATCATTGACCTGTATCACTTTAGAAATAAAATATCAGAAAAGGGTTTAAATCAACACATTCTAGCACACGGTATTATCTGCTAACACTTCATGGGGGCTGCCATTTTCTTGATGACATGGAGTTGTACATGAACCATTGGAGACCGTTCCGGTCAGGAAGATATTTTTAATCCACGAGCTAAATTGCTTCTATTCATTATAAAAAAGCCCCATATATGATAGAAAATACATAACAGGTGTATACATTTATTTTAAAATTTGAAATTTATAGATTTCCTTTTAAATTCTCCGGTTTCGCTAACTTGAAATCGATTTCTTGGTCTTGCCTGGCAGAGCAGAACATAATTTATACAACGCGCATTCTGACTTTTGAAGTCCATTATCTCAAAGCAGGTGAATGCATAGTGTGTCACTATTGACGCTCGGGAAAGTCATCATCCATAAATTTGAATTAATTCGCTCCATCACGTACGTCATAAGAAGCCCGTAGCCAGGGTTTCTAAAGGGGTGGTTCGTTTTTTGGCAAAAGTGGACCTTTTTGTCATTATCAATACGTTACTAGGGGGTCCGATTAAAGGTGTGTGTGAGTTGTTTTTTTCATGAAAAAGCGGACCTCAGCCCAAGAAGGGGGGGGGGGGGGGGACGTCCGACCCCTCCGACCCCCGACCCCCTCTGGCTACGGGCCTGATAGTATAAAGAAAATAGATTGATATTTAGTAAAATCGTAATTTTCAAAGAAATATAAAACACATTTTCGTTTTTAGAATATATGTACACTAAAGGAAAAAAGAAACTTATAAAAGTTCAAGAGATCACCAAATTAAATTCTCTGCATGGAAATGTACCAAATTTGGATATAATGTTGATTCAATGCATGGCTTTAAATGACAGTCAATAACAAAAAGTTTTCTTCAATGCCACAAAAGAAATGTGCACTGAAGCAAAGGACTCTCTAATCCCCAAGTCACAAAGACAAACTGCAGCCTTGTACACCATATGCATGTCAATGAATGAAACAAAAGAATTTCAAAAGGGATTTGCACCCCTCGAGCAAGAGGATATTGATGTTCTGCCATGGTGCGCCCGTTCACCAGACCTTTCCCCAATTGAACATCTCTGGGAAGAGCTTGGTCGACGTGTGTCAACCCATCAATCAACCCATCAATAGGGAGACGCTCATTGCAGCACTGCAAGAGGAATGGAACAATGTTCCCCAGGCTACCATCGCGAATCTGATCGGAAGCATGCGAAGACGGTGTACAGCTTGCCAGCAAGCTAGAGGTGGACATACTGGCTATTAATCTGTTTGGATATGAACTTGCAAATCCCTTTTGAAATTCTTTTGTTTCATTCATTGACATGCATATGGTGTACAAGGCTGCAGTTTGTCTTTGTGACTTGGGGATTAGAGAGTCCTTTGCTTCAGTGCACATTTCTTTTGTGGCATTGAAGAAAACTTTTTGTTATTGACTGTCATTTAAAGCCATGCATTGAATCAACATTATATCCAAATTTGGTACATTTCCATGCAGAGAATTTAATTTGGTGATCTCTTGAACTTTTATAAGTTTCTTTTTTCCTTTAGTGTATATATCTGTTAAATGTTTTAAATCTCAAATGGAATTTTGTATCAGGAAGACAGACAATTTTGCATTCGGATTAAAAATATCTTTATGTACACATCAAGAAAATGGCAGCCCCCTGGTATCGCTAGCAGACGATAAATCTTGCTGAGAAAATCCTGATTTATACCCATCTCGTATATTTTAATGCAAAACTACATAGGGCAACAAGAAGGAATAGATTAAATCTTTGAATATAAGCACATTTATATTTTAAGGTTAATTCCCCTTTAAGTTAAAGCCCCTACAGCATAAGCTTTGATCAGGACCCCGTTTCATAAAACTTATAACAACTGCGCTTTTTATTTGACAAATTTGCTCTCAGCCAATCAGATTTAAGTTTATCAGTAGCTTATATCTGTTATTGTAATTTGTTATTGATGACGAGTTTTATGAAACGAAGCCCAGATCAAATAATGAAGTAATATTATATACATGTACATGTCAATTTATGTTTGCTATAAGAACTCAAAATGTTCTTTCGAACAATGAACGATAGCATCAAATATTATAATCATGAAATCTCAAAATGGATACATTCTAAAAGTACATCAACTTAAGGTGGTATGAAACACAATCGTGTAAAAACGGAAGGATGAAACGAAATTACTGAACAGTTTACTGAAATAAAAAATCCATCTATGCAAATACAACAAAGTTGAAGTACGAGATAACGTATAATGTATAGATTGTCGATAAATCTGTACAACGCAACCTAAAAACGTATCTGTATAAGAGTGCCTTTTGACAGACATTCATTATTCTTCCAGTGTTAATAATTTTTACTTCTCATTCTTTGTGTACTAATTTGCTCTGGAGCGCCTTGAGCATCTAATCAGGATGGAAAGTGCGATATACAAGTCACATGTATTATTATTATTATACAGTAGTAGGATCTACATTAGGTGCCACGGAAAGCGTTTCCATGGAGCTTTTTTTCCAATGAAAAAACATTTTCACAGATTAATTTCTTTCATATAGGCTACATTACACTTCGATGTCATAAAGTATCGAATGTGCAAAATTATGAAATGGAATAAGAGGCTTGATAAAACAATACAAACGAATCAA
Organism: Heliocidaris erythrogramma; assembly: GCA_025617745.1. NCBI lineage: Eukaryota > Metazoa > Echinodermata > Echinoidea > Camarodonta > Echinometridae > Heliocidaris > Heliocidaris erythrogramma. The sequence continues at coordinate 30,501,510 of CM046871.1, read as the reverse complement.
ATTTTGCATTAGGAAAATATAATATGGAACGACGAAAATAAATTAAGAGGTGGGGCACTTGTTATCTCCAAGGAGACCAGTTGTGAATATCTCCTGCTTTGGTGAAATTTCTATGAGGACCTCCTTGGCACGCATCGAAGTATTTTGAGTCACCGATTCTTTTGACCGGAGGTGTACTGTACTTTGACAGCTTCGGAAGCACCTTGCAGAAGGATTTGGGATAAAGATCGGGATAGACCTTCTCCACACGACCTTCTCTTCTCCACGCGAAGAACTCATTGTAGAGATTGTCGTTTTTGTCAATCATCTTGAGGTAGTCTACGAGTTCCTGCTGGGAAGCGAAGTCGCTGATGTGTACGAAAGAATTCGGTGGCATCACGCGCTCGTAGGCTTCGCGTCTTCCACCGTAGACGATCGGAACGAGTCCACTCATGAGACTGTTTACCCAGACCTTCTCGCTGACGTACTCATCACATGGTGCATTCTCAAGGGCGAGGTAGAACTTATAAACCATCTGTTGCCTGGTGCATATAGGAGATAAGGGCGGGAGACAGGTCTTCTTGCCGCATTTGCCATATGTGTCAAATTCCAGGAGTTTCTCCAGGTTCCGCACCCACTCCAACCGCGGCCAGAAAGTGTTGTTGCAATTGCTGGCTGTCCAGACCACTAGACCGGTCTTGTGTTCGGCGTAGTTGATCACTTCTGTGTCCATCGGCTCTCCAGGGATGTACTGACCGTATGGGAAGTAGATATCGCTTTCGGAATGATACGTCATCGTGTAGTGATACTTGATATCTTCGATCGTGTAATCCCAATGGTTCATCATTAACGGACACTCCATGGCGTAAAAAAAAACTTTGACCCGCTTCGGGAGATTCTTGATGAGTCGCTCTGAAAGTTTGGGCATCTTATACCGGAGTTCCTGGGGAACAACATTAATTAGTACAGCATCGCTTCGGGCCAAGAACTGTTCGTCGGCAGTCGGCCTCAGGGCCACGTCGCATCGGTATCCAGGACACTCAATGAACATTGTCGGGAACTCCCGGCGCTGAATGATCCGGCTGTCATAGTGCGAACTGTTCACATCTTTCGCTCCTTTAAAAGCCTTTTCTAGATTAACATACTCTCGCCAGTAATGAAACGGCTCCATGCGAGGCGAATAGATCGATACATATCGGATGCAACTCTTCTTGTCAGCTGCAGGCACTTTCTCCTCAACGCTTTCCTTAGCAGACCTTTCATCATCATCATCATCATCATCATCATCATCATGTTTTTTCTCTTTTCCTTTCTCAGTTGCTGTCACGCTTTCACTTCCTGTGCTATAATCATCATCTGTACTGTTGCTGGACAAATGGGCGACATTTCTGACGATTTCGTTTACTGATTTTGATTCACCTTCAGTATACAGCTTCTGTTCTCTGACCTGCAGAGACTTCACCAGTCTAGAGACGTCCGGCTGTGTCTCGGACGGCTCCGAAACATCTCGCCGTTTGTCTATCACATCTTCGTGTCTCTTCGAGGGCAGGAGGTAACCGTTCCGTATCAGAAGCAGGAATGCTGTGTGTAAGGTGAGGCATGCCAGGATGAGGAGCAGTGCCGACTTGATCCCTATCCGTATGTTGCAAAGATGATGCATGGTCCGACGAAAAGACATAGTGATGCCCTGTGTAAAACCATAAAAGCACAAAAACGATGATGAACATATATAGATCTGTTTTGGTAAAAATCATACATAAGGGGCGGATTGTCAGAAAAGAGGGTGGAGAGGTTTCCCGAGAACAAGATTTTGGGAATCCCTACAGCCTTCCAAGGCTAGCTCAGTATTGTTCTTATTGTTGTTGTTGGTGGTGGTGGTGGTGGCTGTGGTTGTGGTGGTGGGTTGAGGTGGCGATGTGGCGGGATAGGAGCAGAAACGATTGCCTCTTTTGGCTTCAATGAAAGGAGCTCTATGCTCTGAATTTTTCGATATCATTCGATATTATATATATATCTTACACATTTTTCAGAGCCTATTTTGTCATCTCCTCTTCACTTATTTCTCTTCCTTCACTAGCGTCAGTCTTAATGTTAGTCTGTTGCCTCACTCTTAACTTCGTGTATGGTATTATTTTGATGAAAAATGCAGCGTTAAGAAAATAAAGGAATCAGTCACTTGTAAAAAAAATAAGACGCCATTGTATTTTCAGCTGCTTGCACCGGGGCATGTTCGGCGTTTCAAGAGGGAACGAATACCATCCTGCTATTATTCGGAGGGCTTTTCAATTTGAAAGTGGGGTTTATTTCATTGATCATTGACCCTTCTCCTGTGTATTTACAATCAAACGGTTTTAGCAATCAGAATCAGTTTCACTTTCCCTTTATAATGGTGTGAAATAAGGTCATGTTTAAATACACCAAACTCTTTATAATTTGATAAATAATTGCATTGCAATTACGTTCATTCATTATAGGACGTCGTCTGCTTAAGCAGGATCCATCCCGAGTGTGACGACATCAAAACATCGCTATATTTCTGGCGAATCCTCGGATATTCCAGATGCGCAGTTGACATAAAACTTAATTATACGATTGCCATCTGTAAGCTTCCCAGTTTCTAGTGATACATTAATTGCCATATTTGTGATTTTCTTTGAATAGCTACTTTAATGATTACTTTTTATGACCTATTTATGTACTGTGCAATAATATCCACTACTCCTTTCTTCCTCCACCCCTCTCTTTCTCTCTCTCTTCTACAGTTCTTGAATTAAGATCTTCTTTGATGATATCTTCGTATCTCCTCTCTTGCTTCTTTTTCTCTACTCATTCTTTCCTTATGTTAATCTCACGTATATTGTTTACACAAACTAGTTGGTATATTGAACTACCCATTAATTTTCTATATTCAAACTCATATTTCTTGCAAATTACCAATGGAATATCTAAGTAGAAATTTCTATGTATATATATATAATATAATTTTGAAATATTATTTGTCAATGTATTTTTATCTTCCACTTACACCTTCCCTCACTCTTTCTCTCTTTCTCTCTTTCTCTACCATTACTTAATCTACCGTTTGTCATCATGCCTCACCCTTCTTCCTTTGTATCCCTCCTTTCACCCCTTCTCTTTCTCTCTCTGTTAGTCTTCCAATGTCAGTGCTCACTCTTTCCTATCTCATCTATTTTCACTCTATCCTTTCCTCTCACCATTTCATTACCTCATTGTCTCATTGTCATTACCTGGCTCTATACCTCTTTTCATGAAGACATTATGATTCTTAAGCTGTTATTAGATGCATATAAGTACATGTAAAATATGTGTGACGAATATAATTTTTGTACTTTTTTGATTTTCTTTAATGTTTAACGTGTTTAACGTATTTCAGTGATGTATCTTATAATTTGCTTACTTCTTTGATTGACTTTCATTTACTGTATTTATACCTTGTATTACCGGTAGTAGTTTTTTCGCTCTTGTTAATCTTTGTAATTGATAGTTTATATTGTACACATGTTTTATTCAGCTTTTGGCTGCGACACATGTTTCTTTCAATAAACCATTTTTGAATTGAATTGAATTTAAAGAATTCAGTAGTCAATGGGTTAATATACTCTTTAGTGAAATTATTATCGTATATTTTGAGAGGTATGGTAAGTGATTGTCTCTTAAAGGAATCTCCATTCCTGTCTTTGTATCTATCGTGACTGAAACATTTCGATACAAATTATTTGATAACATTCCATGGATATGCACTGTAATGTGCAGAATCGCAACTGAATCTAGGGACCGGGGTAATAATGCTGTAAGCGCTTTGGTCGATTGCATTATAACTGGTAAGGTGCTATGAAAGAAACAGCTATTATTATTATTAACATAAACAAATTAAGGCACGACATCTTAACAAATCATGATATATTTTATTAATATGTTTAAGATTATTTACAGCTTTAAAAATAATCCCAATAAAGTTACGATAATTCTCATGGAGACATTCTTCCATCGGTTTTCAAAAGCAGTCAACCGCAAATAAAAAATTAAGAACGTTAAAAAAGTAACTTTCAAATCGAATTTGTGACCCCAAAATGCTGAAAACATTTATACTTACATGGCTGTTCTCCATGCTGTTTCAAACATTAATGAAATTTAATTAACATGCAAGATATGCCAGGTTATTAGTCTGACAATCGCTCAGATTGGTCGTAGATTATAAAATGGGCGTGTGATGCGTTTGTCGTATTCACTTTAATAGTTTCTACAATCATTTGCAATGGACACTAGATGAGTTTATACTCGTAAAGAGAAGATATTTAAACTTCAAGTAATATAAGCCACTCGAATGAGGTAAAGGATGAATTTGCTACCCTCTCCAGTCTCAGACACTGAAGTGCACTCCAAAATAATATGTATATTTATCTTTGCATGTAAACTGTAAAGGTCATTTTTGATCTTGTACACGAGCAATCATGTTCGGAATTTCTTTTAATTTGTTTTGCGTTGTTCGTTTTTTTCTTTTTGTTTGACCTTTCATATGGCTTTCATTTCAAAACTCAATTCTTAGCTATTAGTTAGTTTTCAATGTGCTTATCATTTTTCTTTTCCTGTGTGTCTTGCTTTTGGTCAGAATAATATGAAATAAGCGGGGAGGGTCTCGTCTCACAACCCCTGACATGCTTGCAGACATGTGGGTAGCAAATGGGTGTTCGTATAAAGAGCGGCACCCCCACCCCGACCTAATTTTGCCATTTGTGCACATATCGGTACATCCGGGAGGTTTTCGAATAGTCTACGTCAGGTTTTTTAAAATCATTTTTATTTCTTATAAAAGAATCTTGTCAATTTCTATCGTATTTTTTTGTGCGTGTACATGCGCAGCCCAGCCTCTCTGAACATGAGTGAGATACGTTTATGTTTTACGCCAACGCAACTCTTTGGTAAAGGGCATAGGAAAGTATTCTTCAGTTTGTTACCCCTCTAGAATTTCAAAACCTCTTATATTCATGGTTTTTGCAATTGTATTCAGGTGGAGTCACCCCTCTTCGTAAAAAAGCCTCTTTTGTCATCAAGCATGGTCTGACTGGCTGTTAAGCAAACACATATCTTTAAATTCCACTTTTTGCGCATGTATCGGGAAAACGGCGCTCAAGAGCACACTGTGCCAATACTGTGAAGAATAAAGAGAATAGAGATGGAAGATCGAAAGTGGACGTCGATTATAGTGTGGCGGGGGGGGGGGGGCAGTCCCCCCCCCCCCCCGCCGAAAATAGTGGAAGTGTAAAGTAAAGTAAGGAAAAATTATGCAAAACTCGGGAAATGAAACCTTCCAAACAATGAAATATAAAAGGTATTACACGATCAGACTTCAATTTTCCCTGCGTGGAGAAGCGGGTAATTAATATGATATATTTTGATATATTTATTCATCTTTCTTCCTTTTTACAAGTCATATAGAACATTACACTCAATTATTACGCATATTTACAATGCAAACAAAATCATGCATGACAATAATATAATGAAGTAAATTGAAAGAAAGACAAGGAGACCCTGGTAGAAGCAACGCTTGTAAGATGTAGGGTCCCCTCAGCGCCAAAATAATTGGCTGGTACATACATGAGCAACGAAATAAATGCATTTAAAGGGAGTATATACATTAATAACTACTTAAGAATACGTACATTATGAAAAGAATGGGGGATGTAAGAAAAAAACAACAAAAACAAAACAACCCCAAAACAAAAGACAAAACGAACTATATACAAAAAAGGGAGAAATAGAGTTATACATAACAAGACGGGAGAGAAAAAAGAAAATATGAGAAATGATAAAAGTAAGAGTACAACACAGTAACAATAGGTACATCACACGACGAGTACAGAAACATAGGGAACAAAGGAATAATAAGCTGACAATCTGAAAATATTCAGTTAGACACAAGATATCAATAATTTAAGGAAACTATACATCATATTAACATTACAATAATAGGCACCAAAATAACTACAATAGTATACCGATACTCTAAGAGTCACAATAATTATCAAGAAGAAAACACTTAAGTGTACGCTGAAATGCAAAGAGGCTAACAGATTGCTTAACGCTAGAATCAAGAGAGTTCCAGAACCTAGGACCAGTGCAAACCAATGTATTGAAAATAAACTTTGTCCTCACTTGGGGTAAGTGAAACGCAGAGGCATTTCGTGTATCATGATGATGTACTTGACTATTTTTCTTAAAAATGCTGGCCAGAGCCAGTGGTAGGACACCAGAATTGAAGCCATACATGAGAGCACCCAGTTGAAAGTTATAAATATCTTGCAACTTTAAAATTCTATGCCTATAAAAAAGTGGGTTAGTGTGCGTACGAAAGCTGACATTACAAATAATTCTTAAGACTCTCTTTTGAATCAAATATAATTTTTCAAGGTGAGTTTTAAGGGAATTACCCCATGCAAGGACACCATAATTGAGATACGGAAGAATTAATGTTGAGTACATTATAAGAAGAATGTCTTTAGGAAAAAATGATTTCAATTTATGTATTACACCACTGTTTTTTGACAATGTCTTACAGAGATGATTTATATGAATTTTCCAACTCAGTTGCTCATCAATGTGCAAACCAAGGAATTTTGTCGTTGGTACTCTGTCTATCAAAACATTATTAAACAATACATCTCCAGGAAGCACTTTAATTGTATTACTAAAAAGCATATAATTTGTCTTTTGCAGATTTAAAGATAATTTATTTGCTTGGATCCACAAAGTAACTTTACTTAGTTCAAAGTTAACTGTTTCTAAAAGAGCCTGTGGATTTTTGTGCGAGTAATACAAACTGGAATCATCAGCAAATAAAATGAACGATAATACATCAGATGAGTAATGAAAATCATTAATATACACAATAAATAATAGCGGACCAAGGAGAGATCCCTGAGGAACGCCGCATGTGACCTTCTGTAACCCTGAATCAATACTGTTTAAAGAGACAAATTGTTTCCTGTCGGTTAAGTAACTCTTGAACCAGTCCAGTGCTGTACCCCTGACACCATAATGTGATAATTTGCCAAGCAAAATGTCATGATCTACAGTATCAAAAGCTTTGGAGTAATCAAGAAATATACCGATTGTGTGCATCTTTTTGTCTATTGATTGTGAAATCTTATCAATAAAGTGCAACAAGGCATGGGAGGTAGTGTGTTTCTCTCGAAATCCAAACTGAAAGTTGGAGAATATTTTACTTTTGTTAAAAAACTTTAATGTTCTGACATAAATGACTTTCTCGAGAATCTTTGAAAAGGACGTTAAGAGGGAAATGGGGCGGTAATTAGTGAAAACTTGGGGATCTCCCTTTTTAAAAACGGGTACAACTTTTGCAATTTTCATGTCTACAGGGACTATTCCATTTGACATTGATAAATTAAAAACATGAATTAGGGGTTGTATAATCCCTAAGATAATCTGCTTAATTAAATCATTATTGACACTATCATAACCAGGACTTTTCCCATTCTTCAGTGAATACACAATAGTAAGCAACTCTTCCCTATCAACTGGTAAAAAGAACAAACTTTTGTTGTTTGATTCTTTCAGAAAATCTTTATAAGATTGTTGACAGGAAGGGACTGCCCGTGACAGATTAGGACCAATACTGCAAAAATAATCATTGAATTTTTTAACAATAATATTATTATCTTCCACTTCACGGCCATCAATTTTTATATTCTTTACGTCAGAAGTTTTTTTCTTTGACTTAAACACATTTTTTATCACTTTCCAAGTTCCCCTGATATCGTTTGAGGTTGCGTGAAACTGAGCATAATAATATGTTTTCTTTGCTGCACGCAAGACTGAAGTAAGAGTGTTTTTATAATCAACATATCGTTTACGTGATAATTCAGTTCCACTTACTTTATAAGAATAAAACAACTTATTTTTCTTATTGATAGATCTTAACAAAGAAGCACTGACCCATGGCATACGAGGAATTTTCTTACGATTTCTACCATTACGTTTGATAATCGGAACATTTTCATTATAAAGTAGCATGAACTTTTTAGAAAAAGAGTTAAATGAGATATTTATATCTTGTTCAACTAAAACTTCACTCCAGTCAGTTGCCGTTAGGGCTTCCCGAAACTTCGCAATGTTAGTAGGATTGTTTTTGCGAATGTATTTGCCTTCCTGATTATAAGCTCTATTACACAAGTTCACCCTAGTGAAGATGGGGAAATGATCTGAAATATCTGATATTATAATTCCTGAAGATGGAAAAGGTTGCATATTACAAAATATGTTATCAATAAGGGTAGATGAACTCTCAGTAACCCTTGTTGGTTTAATAATCAATGGCATTAAAGAAAAGGACAACATCATATTCAAAAAAGCATCATGATGATCATTTTCATCACACAGAAGAAGGTTTGCATTATAATCACCCATTAAGAATATTGTCTTATTAATGAATAGTGGGTTCAACAAAATACTCTGCATTTCATTCACAAAGAGGTCTAAATTACTCTGGGGAGGTCTATATACAGCTCCAAATATAACATTCTTTTTGCCTGGAATAAAACACTCCACAAAAATTGACTCCAACTGGTCAGTCATTATATTTAACTCATGCCTTACTTGGAAGTCCATTCCAGCTGGAATGTATAAAGCAACACCTCCTCCTCTTTTATCACGTCTGTGATTAGACACCAAACTATATCCAGGAATATAATATAAATTTACATCACTCTCACTCGAGAACCAAGTCTCTGTGACCCCAATTACTGTAGAACTATCACTGAAATTTTTGGTTAGGGCATTAAAAGCATCAAAATTTTTAGGCATACTTCTAATATTCAAATGCAAGACAGTAACATCGTTTTCATGCTTATTTTGAAACCCATCAATAAATTGACTTTCAGAACAATAGTGACAATCAATTGGAGAAGCATTAACAAATTCATCATTAACACTGACCTCTAGTGTTCTTACATTATTTTCAAGGAAGCTACATGCAACTTCTTCTATATTAGCCATTTTGGATTAGAATCACAAAATATAATGTGAAGTCTAACTGTTGGGAATACATGTCAAGAAGATTGTCAGTAAACATATAAGCACATGTATGGGAGATTAATAAACTACAATGATTAAAAGGTAACAAAAACACATATAAAACTTCAAAAAAGGAAAGATCCATAGTGACTAAAACAGAGTAAAACGAAAAGCTAAATAGAGTGGAAAAAAAAAAAAAAAAAAAAATGTGAAAACGAAAGTATAACAAAGGCAACAACATGATTACGAGGCGTTAAGAAAATCGTGAAGGGTACTATTAGGCTGTCTTGCCCCCCCCCCCCCCCCCCCCCCCCCCCATCCGATAAACGGATCGACGCCCCTGGGTAGTAGTAGTATCAGCAAGTTGGCATGGTGGAATCAAGTAGGCATGGTGGAATCAAGGAGTCTGTGATAACTCCTTGGTGGAATTAAGGGCATTGAACATGTTGAGAGGGCAACGTATGAACCACTCGTGGAACCAACAATATGTGGGGCTGTGTCAATTTCGTCGGCGGTCGCGACCTCTTAGTTGAAGAAGTGAAACACCAGAATACAATAAGTTAAATTTTGAGAAAACACTTCCTTCCTACACTTCTGATGAGGATGATAGAAAAGCTGATTTTACGCTAGATCTAATTTCTTCAGTAGAATTCTTACCACCTTGATCAAGTGAAAATTTTCAGGCTATTTTTGCCTGGCGATCTTGCTCCTTCAAAACACATGTGCTGGAGATTACACACTCTCTATGGGAGGCAATTCTCTGTGGTATGAAGGTATGGTGTGCGTATGATCGGACCTTAAAGGGAATCTTGAGTTCTGGGAAAGGTGAAAAATAATGTGTGAGCTTTCTCACTAATTTTATGTCAATTTGGAAGATTACCATAGTAGAAACATCCCCTGAAAAGGATTGCTCTTCAAATGCTCTTCCATTCGAAATGCGGACTAGAAATAACTGAAATGTTCGGGCAGAAAATTTATGCCACTTGTGTGTATTGTCCCATATACCCATTTCTGTGTGCATTACATGTGCTTTTCAGCAAGATTGGGTCAATATCTTATCTGTTTCGATGATTCCAAAACAACAGTCTAAATTAAAACAATTCTTATGTAAACAAATCTTTCGGCATATTACTCCCAGTGTTAAAGATCGTATGCTCGATCTGTAATGAAAAACACAAGTCAGAAAAAATTGGAACCAGCGGGATTCGAACCTGTCATCTACTGCTTGCCGGGCAGCGACTTAACCACCAGGCTATTCTGGTTCACGGCCAAGTCACGACGAACTAGAAACAAATACCCAAGATCCTCTTCTTTCTGACTCATTAATATTCAAACGGTCCGCCGTGGACAATGGTTAGTAAACGAAGAAGCTTGACTGGGGAGGAATTTTTAATTTGTAAACAAATCTTTCGGCATATTACTCGCAGTGTTAAATTTTTTTGGTTGTCAAGAACAAATTTTTTTTCTGACTTGTGTTTTTCATTACAGATCGAGCATACGATCTTTAACACTGGGAGTAATATGCCGAAAGATTTGTTTACAAATTAAAAATTCCTCCCCAGTCAAGCTTCTTCGTTTACTAATTCTTATGTAGGCATGGTCAACCTTTCCCAATAGACCGCTTCGTAATGTATACAAATTTTATACATACCTTTCAAACAAAGGTTGTTCTTGACAACCTGAAAGCTTGCCGGACATAGCAACAAATAATGTATACAAACTGGATTCCAAGCATTGAGGCTCATTTATAAAAAAAACAAAATAGGTTAATGGAATAGCTCGTCACTAGGTGCTCAGCGATTATGTGCATAAATTTGTATACATTACAGAAGCGGTCTATTCCTTTGAGACAGTTTCTTTCACAATATAATTGCATGACCAGAACTCTACATTATCTTTAAAGCTGCTTTTATGTTTTTTTTTTTTTTTTTTTTTTTTGGGGGGGGGGGGGGGATTGTTTCTCCTACACCCTTACATTGTTTGTAAATAACTTAGTTTTTCCTAATTTTGTTACCAACTGATATAATCAAATTACCAAAGCATGGATTAATTTAACTTATGTTTGGGCATGCGTGTTTTTGATGATTATTTAAAATGGTGAATGAATACTTCATATTCAATCATTACATGGCGAAAGACATGTACGTTTGGATAAACATATTAAAATCATGTACCATCGGGAACATATTACCCCGGATTATCACCCCCTGGAAACTACCCGTGGACAACCATCTTAAGGTCAATTACCCTACGGACAACGACCCCCGCAAAATTACCCTCGGACAAGTACACCCCTGGGAAACTACGAGGCCACAGACCTAGCCATTTAAAAAAAATTCCCTTTATCCAACAGTATATAATAGTATAATACCCATTGTGCATCACATCTGTCATTCCACAACATCTTGTTCAGGCAACGTCATCATGAATGATTAATGACACTGGGCAGAAAAGGCATTTGCAGAATGACATGTGCGATATACAATGAGTATCGTTATGTCCTGAATCAATTACTGATTGTCCTGATCAATCACTGATCGTTCTGAATCAATAGACCTGTTTACTAAGTTATTCATATTTGATGCATACTTTTGAAACACAAAGGTTATTCTTGACAACCTGAAAGCTTGCCAGAGGCTTGTCAGACATAGCAACAAGTAATGTATGCAAACTGGATTCCAAGTATTTGGAGTTCATTCATTAATAACAGGTTAATGGAATATCTCGTTACTAGGTCCCCAGGAAAGAAACATCCATAAATTTGAATAACTTAGTAAACAGGTCTATTACTGATATTGACAAATCTTTGAGACTAAATTACTCAAACGGCAAAAGTCAGATTTTGTGCGAACTTTAAAAGAAGCTGAAAGGCAAAAGAATATTATAATCTCCAAATTTGTGTATGATGTAGAAAATATGTTGGCATAATTATAAACTCACCAAATTTCATCTCCAGAATATATGTGACCTTCAAGGTAAAATTCAAGCAGAAATTAAGAAGTCACTGAATTTTCATGTTTTGGGGGCATGGAAAATGATGGCAGATTCGGATAGTTTGTGTTATTACCTTCTAAATAATTATGTCACTATCAACAAATTGACCCAGTAGGAGTAGGAGTAGGAGGAGGAAACGAAGATTTTAGAAAATAATTACCGTCTATACATATGATTTATTAAGATGCTAGAAATGTGCAACGACATTTTCGTAAAAACAGAACGTTAATTACGAGGATACCAAATACTTTGTATATATTACGTACGTTTTTATTCATTTTTTGTTATGAGTTTATTTTCATGATTTTGTTGACTATTATTGTTACTTATTATTGCTATCAGGGCCTCATGGAAGACCATCACTATTGGTGATAATGAGTCACCCTGTCTAAATATCAGAAATAGATAGAATAAATAAATGAAGAAGAAGAAGAAGAAGAAGAAGAAGAAGAAGAAGAAGAAGAAGAAGAAGAAGAAGAAGAAGAAGAAGAAGAAGGAGGAAGAGGAAGAAAAAGAGGAAGAAAAAGAGGAAGAGGAGGAGAAGAAGAAGAAGGAAGAAGGAAGAAGAAGAAGAAGGAAGAAGAAGAAGGAGGAAGAGGAGGAAGAGGAGGAAGAGGAAGAGGAAGAGGAGGAGGAAGAGGAAGAAAAAGAGGAAGAGGAAGAAAAAGAGGAAGAGGAAGAGGAGGAGAAGGAGAAGAAGAAGAAGAAGAAGAAGAAGAAGAAGAAGAGGAGGAGGAGGAGGAGGAGAAGAAGATGAAGAATGAGATAGAACAAAGGAAAAGAAACAGGAAGAAGAAAAAGAAGAAGGAAAAGAAGGAGCAGAAGAAGATGAAGAAGAAAAGAATAAGATAATGATGAAGGAGATGAAGAAGAAAATAAAAGAAAAAGAAGAAAAAAAAGAAGGAGGAGGAGGAGGAGGGGGAGCAGAAGAAGATGATGATCACAATGAAGAGGAAGATGGAGAAGGAAAAGCAGATGAAGAGGGAGATGAAGGAGAAGAAGAAAAAGAACGAAAAGAAGAACGAAAAGAATAATCTCTATCTTCTAAATTATGAGTTAGCGTTCTCACTATCGAAATATCATGAAAATACAGTTTCCTTATGTTTACCATGATAACACTTCTCACCATTCACACATGCATGTACGAGGTTATTCACAGATATTTATTGACAGACTTGTCACTTAATCTGACAGTTACGTACTTACGTGATTATTACCGCTTTCAAAAATCTTGAAAAGTAAATCTGCTTCCCTTACATTTTCTCGAGAGTATGGTACAAAACCACAAAATACTATACTTTTAGATCGTGTCGGTATGAAAGTTCTGTTGCCTTGATTGAAGATCCTGTAACTCTACGTTGTAGATTTGTGTTTGGTATAGCTTTGGTCTAGACGTCTATGAGTAGTCAACTCCATGACACATGCTGAAAAGGGCACTGGTTTCCACGATTCGTAAGAACTGATTGCAGGCGATGCGGATGAGTTTTAAAAGAAGTGGCATTTTCGGAATTAGAGATCACTATAGACCAACACACCCAACCCGCTGGTCAAGACTGTAACAACCCTATGCAGCATTACTGAATACGTGTACACGTTTAGATTTGTATTGTTATGCAACTACGCTACTGTAAAAGGTACAATACCACTGCGGTCAGTCACACATCTTCAGATCTTTATTCTACAGCTTACCTTCTTTTGTTCATTTATTCAAAGAGGAAGGTGGCACTCGTGATATGGGGAATGGGGAATAAATACACTTTCTACGACTTCTTTTGTTTGTTCAATCAGCAAGTGAAAGGAGATGGTAATGGAACAGGTTAGCGAGGTGGATGGTGTTCGTTATTATTACCAAATGAATTGTTCTGTGAAATTAAAATAATCTAAAGATTGTTGACCCCTTTTAAAGAAGTATCTCACAGACAATGTCCTTATAATTATCTTACAAGGTTGTTAACAACTTTACTTTCTGCTCTGTTCCTGGTAAATATTGGACTCTTTTTCCCCCTTTTTTCTACCGTTCTCATTATTTTTAAAGAATAAAGTCATAACTCATATTTTCACTTTGATCTTTGGTTATAATAAATGTATATTTGAGCTGTGTTCCAATTTTATCTTAATTGTATTGTTCTGTTAGTTGTAATATTTTATTATTCTGGAATTGTACTACATTGTATTTTAACTGTTTTATGTAATACAGGGCTCTCTTGCAAAGCAGTTTTTATGTACTGAAGAGACCACCCTGTATAAAGAACACATAATAAATAAATAAAAAAAGAAATAACTCATAATTATTTTAATATCCCTTGCAACTGACCGAGGCTGCAGCACCAGCCCTCCGTCCAGAGGGCCACGTTTATAACAGTATTTAATGATTCAACGGGTATTACATGTATGTATATGAATAGACAATTCTTGAATAAGTACATGAAGTCCTGGCTCTTCAAACTTCAAATACTTGACAATTGTCAAGTGCTATTTTTCAAATCATTGAAATGGTGAAAAGTTGAAATGATCATGGCTAAGAAAATGATGTATGAAAATATGCTTTCATGTTTGTGCAAGGGCAATAGGGAAGATAAGGAGAGGGAGTGACATCATAAGAAAGAAAAGAGGGGAGGAGAGAGAGAGAGAGAGAGGGGGGGATTGAGAGAGAGAGAGAGGGGGCGAGAGAGAAAATAAGAGAGCGAGAGAGAAAGGGCGAGAGAGAAAGGGAGAGAGAGAGGGAGAAGGGGGTAGAAAAAATAAGTGGCGTGATTGATCTGTTGAAGCCTTTATAGAAATTACCCTATAGATAATTTCTGGATTGATATGTTTATAAAATAAAAAAAAATCAATAAAATCAAATCAAATCATATTAATGTTTTGAACACTCCATGGTTGGACAAATTACGAAATTAATTCATAGGCCTCTATGCAGGAGTTGAAATTAAAAGGATGGAACAGGAGAGAAAGGGGGAGAGAGAAAAAGGGAGATATAGATAGATAGATAGATAGATAAAGACAGAGATAGAAAGAAAGTGAAAGAGAGAGAGAGATAGAGAAAGGGGGCTATGGGGGTAGACTTTTAAAAGATACAATTCAATGTCACAATATTGTCATTTACACTGCGTTCTTACTCTCAACAGGAAAGAGAGGCGAGAATAAGCTGAGAGAAAAGTGCAGACGGAGAGGGAGAAAGATAGATCGAGGGAGAGAGAGAGAGAGAGAGAGAGAGAGAGAAGGGCTATGGGTGGTTACAGCTTGGCATGTCCTTGGAAATGCAAACACACTCAATGCTAAGACACTGATATCAAGTCTAACAACAAAATAATACACTTAGTACTCCAGTCATTTTCTGTTGAAGAAGCTTATTTTCCCTTTATTGGAAATGATATAAGTAATACTGTTCGTTATAATTCATACATGGTAAAAATACTAAGAAGGAGCGTGGTCCCAAAAGCACTTAGGACATGCCGTTACAAAATATTTTTTTCTTAAAAAAAACAATTAAAAAACAACAGAAAACTTTAGTACCGTAAAGTTTCAACACTAACTGTTAAACGTACATGAGACAAAAATGTACATGAGACAAAAATAAAATGGCAAAGCAAAATATGAGGTCCGAATATATACAATGAATGAAAAGGCCTTAACCCATTGCCTACGGGAACCGGGTTGTCTCTGTATGAAGCCTATGGGAATTAGAGAATTCAGTAGTCATCGGGTTAATAGCTACAGATCACCATTTGGGGAGTCAGATTTCATGTATAATTTCAGCTTATCCATTCATTAGTCAGGTTCTAATACGTGAGTCATACCTCCAAACCGACTCCATCCCGGTTCCAAACCGACCGAATCTTGCCAATTCCTAGCAATGAAGTTGTTTGTTCGGTCTGTTGTCGGTCTGTTGTCGGTCTGATGTCGGTCTGCTGTCGGTCTGTTGTCGGTCTGTTGTCGGTCTGTTGTCGGTCTGTTATCGGTCTGTTGTCGGTCTGCTGTTGGTCTGTTGCCGATCTGTTGTCGGTCTGTTGTCGATCTGTTGTCGGTCTGCTGTCGGTCTGTTGTCGATCTGTTGTCGGTCTGTTGTCGGTCTGTTGTCGGTCTGTTATCGGTCTGTTGTCGGTCTGCTGTCGGTCTGTTGTCGATCTGTTGTCGGTCTGTTGTCGGTCTGTTTTCGGTCTGTTGCCGGTCTGTTGTCGGTCTGCTGTCGGTCTGTTGTCGGTCTTCTTGGTGTAACTGGGGGTAAATGTATGAAGGACATGCATGATCATATTAATGACTCTAGCAAAGTATTGCTGCTGATATAACTTCAAGATTTCAAGGGGGTTTTTTTTGTTTGTTTTACCACAAATGTCTATAAGCAAACGAACATACATACACAAATTGATATCACTTAATATCAAACAAAATTGCATTAAGAAGTGTTTACATACAAGGAAAGGGGGGAAAGAAGATAATTACACATAATGAACAGTTGCACTATCATAATTTCGGTAAAATTAGGCATAGCAAACAGAAGTGGAGGAGTCTATTGAAAAGTACTTACAAATGCTCTGAATATATACAGTATACATACAAATATAATTAAATAACATTATATTAAAGAAGTTTAGGTAAACACATACTTTACATTACTTATTAAAAAACTTATTGAACAGGCCAATTATACATTTGTAGCAAAATGGGAAATACAAATGAATAGAGAATTTTGAAGATAAACGTTCAAAGATTAATTCTTGACAATTCTACGTGTGCGTTTCGTACAATCACATTGGTTCAAATGTACATCCAATTGAATTGGGGCAACCTCTCTAGTCATAATGACCGCTATTTATAACGCGTAAGTTCCTATACCTGAAGTTCCACTATTCATAACACGGAAAGGGGGTCACTATTCAGGGGGAAAATTTATTTCTAGTTTTGGAATAAATTCTTCTCTAATACATCATAAGGACGCAGTTAACCGGTTACAGGGAAGCCATTTTTAGAATAGAATTGCTTGCTTTTAACGAGAAATTACAATTACATAAATCATATTTTACAAATAATAGGCAGAACACTGATCAACAAAAAGTTATAGAATCGTACCAACCTCAATTTGAGATAACGTTAACCTGCAAAGGTATTCTGAGTAATTTTTCCAATCTATATCCCTAAAGTTATTATTTTCTGATGAAGTACATGTACATGTACTTTCTTGAAAATCTTGGATTATAGAAAAGGTGAATGTCGAGAAAAAATGCGCCTTATGGATAATTTTCCTTCCTTTCCGACCTGAACGTATTCGCTCGGGGGTAATGTTCTTGAAATGAAATGTGTACACAAATGACGACAATGATGATAGAAAGTGATGAAATTTGAGGGAAGGGGTGATTAAACACAGGGGGAAATTGTCTAACAAGCTCCGCTCTCTCCCATTTTATGACCTGCTCCTACTGGAGTATATTGTATAGAAATACACCTTACCACAAACATTCCGAAATAAATTTATATAATATGATAACATATTGAAAATGCTGCACAATCGCCGTTACATTATTATTATCTATCTTATCTATCTTATTATCTACCTTACCTATCTACCTTATCTATTTGAATTTTAATAAATCACAATTATTGTTTAACCATGCAGTATAGTATTTCTTTCTTTTTTATTTTTTTCTTGTTATTTTTGTTGTAAACTGTACACAAAGTAGCTCCTTGCTGCGTAACGCGATTCTTTGCAAGCCATGCATAAAGGACTTTAATCCAACAATAGCGTAAAGAGCACATTATTTCTTGTATGGAAAATTTTCCCCTTTTCTGCGTGAAAAATTGCCTTGTCACAGAGTGAGTTATCTTTTCATTACATTAAAATACGATCACCTTGATAATCTTAAAATTACGAAATTAATGATGATAATAAGGTAATGAAATTATACATTATATAACATACTAATGTGATGTTAAATTGTTCAATAGATTATTAAAGACAAAATTTTTAACTTTAATTCAGACGATTTCTGGTCTCGGGGTCGTTCACATTCTATGGTGCACGTGACTATTATAATAGGCCTGGAGAAGGGGGCATCGTCTACTATATGGAGGAAAAGACTGCTCTTCAGTGTAGGGTGCTAACGTGAAATGCATGGCTGATGATGGTGGCAAAGGCATAGTGAAGTCACAGGATGCAGTGACGTCAGCATGTGTGTTCTGTCTGGGGAAAAGAAATATAAATAATATATTTTGAACAAAAATAATTATGAATTACCAAAAAACGTCTATCGTATGTTATAGATGGTATCACTCTTTCATGCAACATTTTCTCTTTCTCCTCTCTTTTCAATCTGTTTTTTCCTCCATCTCATTCTCTTTTTCATCCTTTTAGTTCAACCATTCGCGGCCTTCCCTTTCCTTCACTCTTCTTTCCCGTTTCCCTTTTTTCTCTCTCTTTCTCTCTCCCTCTCTCTTAATCTGTCTTTATTAGACCATTTCCCATACCTTTGTTCTATTCCTCGCTAGTCCCCTGTTCTTTTCCATCTCATATCCTTCTCTGCTCTATCTCCCTCTCTTTCTTTCTCTCTCTCTCTCTCTCCCTCTCTCTTTCTCCCTCTCTCCCTCTCTTTCTTTCTCTCTCTCTCTATCATATACTCCTATTCGACTCCTGTTCTCCTCTCTTCACCCGCTCTCATTTCTCTTCTCTATCTTTGTATGCCTCTCTCCTCTCCCTTCCTCTTTCCTTTTTATGTTCTCACTCTACATATTTCATTCTTAATATTTTAACTGTATCCTTATGTATTATGTTTCAGTTTTATTGTCTTTTTGAAAAAAAAGTACATCATATATGTTATATTTACAAACAGATGATTCATTGTATTCACATCAAGGGATGAATTAAAGGTATGCTGCGTACATGTGAATATGCTCGTGTATGTTAATAGTAGGTCAAATGTGACCCAGGCTCAAAAATGTTAAAGTTGTAATCAACCAAACACAAATTGGCAACTCCGTGACGTATCTTGCGAGCTCCTTTCCCATTTGCCCTGTACCCCCCCCCCCCCCAAAAAAAAAATCATTAATTTCCATTTTCTCTTAAGAAAATATTCAATCATACATGCAGCTCGGATATACTTACTGCTCATATGTTTTTACACAAAACCTGTAATGAAACAAATCTATTTCTTCATCAAAAGCTAAGAAAATTAAAATTTATGAGATTTTCTGTACTGAGATACGTCACCGAGTTGTCAATGTGTGATTGATACGTTACAACTTCAAAAAATCATAACTTTCTTATTTCTTATCAGATTTTGCTCAAGCTTTCTCTAATCTGTTTCTCTCAATTTTCTTCATTTATTCAAATCAATTTGATACCATGGTAGACTTTCCCTTTATATCATCCGTCCTTCAGCCTAAAATAGAGTACCTACATATAGTGTCCCTGTATTAGAGAGTTGCGACAACTGGGGATTTGAACGCCATTTTGTTTCCACTATTACGTAACATTTCTATTCAATTCCGATGAGCACCTGGGTGTTCTCAATAGAAAGAATTCGAACGCCATTTTGTTTCCAGAAAAGTGGGACGTCCATGTTGCAACTCTTTAATACAGGGACACTACCTACATAAAGAGAGTAGCGACATCTCAAGATTTGAACGCCATTTTGTTTCCACTGCTATGCAACATTTCTATTCAGTTCCGATGAGCACCTGGGTGTTCTCAATAGAAAGAAATCAAACGCCATTTTGTTTCCAGAAAAGTCAGACGTCCATGTCGCTACTCTCTATATAAAGGTACTCTAGCCTAAAACGTGAAATAGTGCCATCTTGCGGCATACATTTTACATGTAGTATCGCAAGATCTCTGGACCTCAGGTCGTTCCATCGTCAACCCCATAGTGAAATACATTTGACCGAATAAATTACTTCAAAACCTCTCTATAGAGTACCGAAGTGTGACGTCATCAAATTTTGTATTTCAGTATTTTTATGACCATATTTAGGTAGAGCATGATGGAAAACGTTCACACATCAAATTTGACATGAATCAGTGTGTGTGTGTAATTGGGTTTTTACAGACGTGTATCAATCAGATATGATTATTTACGTCTGGGACCGACCTTTAACGTCACCATCCGAAAGACGTGACTCAGTCTCTAACCTGGGTCCGCTGAATCAGTTTATAACTTCCACTGGTAGCTGGATTACAGGCGCACGCCACATCGCCCAGTTATCAGTTCATGGTGGCCCAAGGTATGGCTATAATATCTAATTAGCCCCATTGAAGTCAGTGTAAATTGGCCTGGTTCTTAACAGTTTAGAACCAGGCCAATTTAACACTGACTTCAATGGGGCTAAGGAGGTGTTCATGCGGCCATATCTCGGGGCCCAATGAGCCAATTGCCATAAAATTTGGGATCTGGATGTTTTTCACCATGTTCCTTTGAGATATGGTATAAAAAATGTCAAAATGAAAAAATAGCTTTTGGTGACGTCATCACTTCGGTACTCTATTCATACAGTGTAGGGAATATGCTACATGAATATGAAGCTATTTTTATATCGTCAGGGTCAGATAAAAAAGAATATTTATTCTTCAAATATATACGTAATTTTGCATATTGTATTGAGCGTTAAACATGAAATTACTGCCAAAGAGAAGTAATCATTTCAAAAGGCTTTTGTGATTGTTTTTATCTATCTAAAATACTGTTTGTACATACTTTTCTCCTGGCGCGCTCTTTCTTTCTCTCTCTCTCTCTCGCTCTCCCTCTCTCTCCTTCTTTATTATTCTCTCCGTATTTCTCTTTACCATGTCCACCCTCAATTTCTCTCTCTCTCTCTCTCTCATACCACCCCTTTTCTGTGCGTTAGTCTCTCGTGTTCTCTCTTTCTATCACGCCCTCTTTCACCTTTCTCTCTTTCTCCCTCTTACTGTCTTTCCTTCTCACTATCCTCTCTTCTTTTCACATACTGTTGTTCTAATTTTCTGTTTATTTGTAACATTTCCTTTTTGAAGATCCAGCTTGTTTTTCTTTCTTCTTTCTCTCTTTATTTCTCGCAATTATGTTATCTATATTTCCATCAGATAGACAGATATATTACCTCTCCCCCCTCTCTCTCTCTCTCTCTTTCTCTCACTCACTCTCTTTCTCTCATACTTCTCTTTGAATCCTGTCCTCCTCTCTTCACCCACTCCCCTTTCTCTTCTCTATCCCGTTTCTACCTCTCTCCAGCCTCTCCTTTTCTCGCTCCCTTTTATGTTCTCTCTCTCTGTATTTTGACTCATATCTCTACCTATTTTTTTTTTATTGTGTTTCAGCTTTCTTTTTTAATGCGTTACATATGATGTGTTTACACACAAAAGAATAAGTGTATTCATATCATAAATAGAAAACACTTATGCGTTCATCACAATAGGGCCTACATGAATGTAAAGCATCTCTTGCATCAGGTCCGTCAGCATAAAACCTGAAATAGCGCCATCTTGCGGCATGTAGAATGGCATGCAGCATAGCAAGACCAGAACACAGAACTCCTAAATACGAGTTCTGTGGACCAGAAGGTCGTTCCATTGTCAACCCCATCGTAAAACACATTTGACCGAATACATTACTTCGAAACCTATCTATTCATACAATGTAGGGACTATACTACATAAAGATGATGCAATTTGTATATCGTCACGGTCAGATAAAAACATTAATTAACATTCAAATATATACGTAATTTGGCATATCGTATTTAGAGTTAAACATGAAATCGATGAAACCGAGAAGGAGTTCTTTTCAGCACGCTTTTGTGGTTGTCTTTATCTATCATTACTGAATTTTGCAAAGGAGGAAAGCTAATTCTGACATAGAGGTTACACATATATTTCTCCTTGTGCGTTTTTTTTTTCTCTCTCTCCTTCTCTATCATTCTCTCCCTATCTCTCTTTATCATGTTCTCCCTCATTCACTCGCTCTCTCTCTCTCTTTATCATGTTCACCCTCTCTCTCTCTCTCTCCTTCTCTATCATTCTCTCCCTCTCTCTCTTTATCATGTTCTCCCTCATTCGCTCGCTCTCTCTCTCTCTCTCTCCTTCTCTATCATTCTCTCCCTATCTCTCTTTATCATGTTCTCCCTCATTCTCTCCCCCCCCCCCTCTCTCTCTCTTTCTTTATCATGTTCACCCTCATTCTCTCTCTCTTTCTTTCAACCTACTCATGTCCCTCTATTACTTGTCTTTCCTTCTTACTATCTTCTCTTCTTTTCTACATGCATTTTTATATCTCCTGTTTCATTCCATTTGTAACATTTCCTTTTTACAATTTTTTTCTCTCTTTCTTGTCTCTCTCTTTGTTTCTCACGGTTATGTTATCTACCATTCCATCTACATGCTACATAAGGTTTGATAATCGGTAAACCTATCTCTCCACCTCTCTTTCTCTCTCCCTCTCTCTTTATCTAGATTTCATTTCATTGATTTCACTCTCTTAAAAAACATCAAAATTTATACAATACATATTTCATAACAGATTGCAGATAAGAAGTGAGGGACTCATAAAAAGCCATGTAGGCTTGTCAAAGATGATTCCCTGAAAATATACATATATAGTAATTGAAATTGAAACATTTTGAACAAGAAACATAGAACGAATATCTTAAACTACGGATAGGACAGATGGATTGAAAAAAAGGGGAGAGGAGAGAAAATGTGATTTCAGAAGCAAACAATTTTTATACCTTTTACATATCAGCATTTCATATTATTTGAATTTAATTGACCCTTATATAAACCTTTGAAATGTTGTAATGATTTACATTTTTAATGGATTCAGGTAGATCGTTCCATACAAGTGGGCCATGAAAAAATACAGTGTTTTTGGTAGTACAAGTTCGGTGCAAAGGAAGGTGAAAGTTTTGAGAAGATCTTGTATCATAATGATGTATTTTACAATTCTGTGTGAAATAATCTTTAAATGGCTATGGTAGAGATACATTGTTATACACAGTGAACAAAAAAGTAGAAATATTTAGTGATATCATGTCGTGGATTGGCAAGATTCGCATCTGTTTAACCAGGGGATTACTGTGACATAGATAGTATTAGATGTAATCCCTCCTCTTTAATACTGTCCTCAGGCTCTAATTATTTTTCGGTTACAATACGTCTGGATATTTTCATACATTGCGTGTTAAAACCTTGCTTTTTCATAGTGCTAAAATATGCTCTGTACATATCATTCGTCTATTTAAGCCTACTATCTGTCTATATGTCTATACACATCTTTATATATTATATACATATATATATAGAGAGAGAGAGAGATAGAGAGAGGCAACATAATGAGTACATCTGCAGACGTAGCTGTTGGTACCACGCTTTTAATTAGCTTTCGGGCAATTAGCCCTTCTTCAGATCTACATGAGTACGACAGAAACGGCAAAAAGAACTAGAAATGTGCATTGCTGGTGCCGCGCAATGCGAAATGTATCCCCCGGCACTGTAATATATTGAGCTATATTGCTTTACTATTTGCACTTTGAAGATACACTACCATACAGACAATACGAAGTCCGAGTTGTGACTTAATTAAATACCTTCAGAAATGTAATCTTTGTATCAAGATATGATCTGTTGGAGTCTCCAGTACATTTCATGGTGGCAGCGCGGTTCTTACCTCGCCAGCAGTGCCATTTGCTTGTGTTTCTGCCCTTCAGAAATGTGACTTTTGAGTGGGAGAATTGTGCAATGTCTGCACGAGAGTGATGCTATATTCAGCTACATTCATGGACAGTGAATCGCGGTGAGTGTTCCCCGAACTTACGGCCTCGCACTATCTGTGTACAGCCTAGATTGTTGTGGTGCTGTGTGTGTGTACGGGAATATTTTATACGAGACATGATGACTGACTCAGTCGTGCCGCGAATGTCATGGGATGACGATGACCTACCAGGGGCAATTCAGATATTTAGACAACAATGTGAACTATACTTCTCCGTCAAAAATGTCAGGGTTGACAAGCAGGTTGATCACATCTTGCTCTTTATGGGGACCCCTGGCCTCAAAATGTATAATTCGTGGGGTCTCACAGAGGAAAAAAGGAAAAATATAACAGTTGTCTGGCACCGTTTTGAAGAACAGCTGAAGCCGAAAGTAAACTTCAGGGTTGCTCGTCTATACTTACAGCGGTTTCGCCAACAAGGGACCGAAACTGTTGATAGCTTCATGTCACGGCTCAAATTACACGCACAAACTTGCCGGTTTCGTGATGACAGAGAATTTTCTGATAGAGTAATTGAGCAATTCATAGCAGGCATACGCTACGCCGAATTACAAAAACTGCTTCTGGGCCAAGATGATTTGAATATTCAACAATGCCTTGACCATGCCCGCACTCACGAAGCATCGTTAACACACATGCAACAACTCGCAGGTGTTCATTCTCAGTCAGCATCTGTTGACGTGATTCAACGCAAGCAAGAATGCCGTAACTGTGGTAGGAGTCACTCTCTGACATCACGTGTCTCATGCCCAGCATACAATACGACGTGCAACAGCTGTGGTAAGATGCACCACTGGGCTAAGATGTGCCGATCCAAGCAAGGAGGCCAAGCGTCTCGCGGTCGACAACAGCAGCGTGACTCCAAGGGTCGAGGTCGCGGACGTCGACGGCGGACACCGTCAAAATCGCGCCAGCGAGGGAAGCATGAAAATCCTCGCGATCAACGGACAGCTTCTCGTGATGTGCACTACACTGACGCACACACGCCCCTTGTAGCAGATACTAGTGAAAATTTTGAGCAACTATCGCTGAATGCTATTTTCACATCATTAGACGCGATATCCGATCAAAGCGAAGATGAAGGGTTTACACGCGTACAGATCCGCCAGGACAAAGAGCGGCGCATTGTAAATCTTCTCGTTAAGGTCGATACTGGTTCACAACCGAACACCATACCTTTACGCGTTTACCGTCGTATGTTTCCGTCAAGTCTTGATGCTGAAGGTTTTCCGCGAAAAGGCCAACTGAAAGACACAAGCGATGTCCTTTCGGTCTACAACGAAACAATCATAACACATTATGGAACCATAACACTACCTTGTCGTCATGGCAACAAAGATTGGACTGATATCGAGTTCCACATATGTGACACAAACAAACCAGCGATTCTAGGACTTCGTGCGTCCCGAATGCTCAAGCTGGTTGCTCTCAACTTCTCAATTGACTCGAGAAGCGCACTGGACAAACCACAAAGCACCATTGGAGATTTCGCTGGTGAGTACCACATCGTACTGCATGATGGTGCTCAACCTGTGGTGCATGCTCCCCGGAAATGCTCTATCCACATCCGTGATGAATTGAAAACAGCGCTTGATGACATGGAAGAACAAGGTGTAATTCGTCGAGTCAGTGAGCCCACCGATTGGGTCAGTAGTCTCGCTATGGCACGCAAGGCAAACGGTCAGTTACGCGTCTGTCTAGACCCAAAGGACCTGAACAGTGCCATCAAACGATGTCATCACACTACACCTACAGTGCAGGAAATCACACACAAGCTCACAGGTGCTAAGGTGTTTAGTAAACTGGACGCGAAACATGGGTATTGGTCAGTACACTTGGATGCGGACAGTCAACTGCTGACCACGTTCAACAGCCCATTTGGGCGATGCTGCTACAAGCGTATGGCATTCGGTCTAGTGATGAGTCAAGATGTGTTCCAACATCGAATGGACCAAATCTTAGAGCAGTGTACAGGTGTCATCGGGATAGCAGATGACATCGTCTTTGGTGACTCCCAGCAGTCCCATGATAGGAATCTTCACGCGTTGATGGAGGTCGCTGCTAACAGGGGCCTGAAGTTCAACAGCAGCAAATGTGCTATCAACCAGCCGCGTATTGCATTCTTCGGCATGGTGTACGATGAACACGGTGTTCATCCAGACCCAGCTAAGGTGAAAGCAGTCAAGTCCATGCCAGGTCCACGTGACAAGAACCAACTTCAGGAGTTCCTGGCCTGGTGATGGCAACATATCTGAGCCCGTTTATCCCCAATCTGTCTAGCCGTACAGCAGATCTTCGAGAACTTCTTCGGAAAGATACTGAGTTTGTATGGTCCGAGAATCATCAGCGAGCTCTTGATGACATACGCAACCAGATTTGTGAGAGTGCTACCCTGCGATATTTTGACCCCAACAAGGAAACTGTTGTGCAGGTGGACGCATCTTCTCGTGGTTTAGGAGCAACACTCCTTCAAGAAGGAGAACCCATCGCGTATGCATCGAAGGCGTGATGCCGAGACCCGATACGCCAACATAGAACGCGAAATGCTCGCGGTTGTTTTCGGATGTGAGCGTTTTCATACCTATGTTTTCGGCAAGCACTTCACAGTCGAGTCAGATCATAAGCCGTTGCAAATGATCCACCAGAAGCCACTAACTTCAGCACCGCCACGTTTACAGCGTATGTTACTACGCCTTCAGCAGTACGACTGCACCTTAGTCTATCGCCCAGGGAAGGAAGTCCCAATCGCTGCTATTCTGTCGCGGTCTCCAGGAAACGACAACACACATATCGCTCTTGACATGCAAATCAACCTCATCCAGTTCTCAGCGCAACGGGTCGCGGATGTGAAACGAGAAACCGATGCCGATTCGACACTATCGCACTGGCAGCGATTTGAAGGAGGGACAAAGACCCTCCCCCATCCCCTCCCTCAAACAAAAGGATGGTGTAGAAATTGTCGCCAGTGGCCCGGAATATTGTCAACACTAGGAGCAGCATTACCAAAACGATTTGTGCAGATTAGAGTATAATGCATTTTTATAGAAAATTCGGAAGAAATATAACCTCAAAGCGCACATAAGCCATCCACTAAAATATGACCTTTGATCCTATGAAAGACGGAACACTAGAGGCAGCATCACCAAAAACTGTAGAGATGTAATCTATAATGGACCTACATACAAAATCTGAAAGAAATGAGTTAACAAATGTGTCCTCCAGAATGCATGCAACGAAAATATGACATTTGACCCTAACAACAACCTGAATATGACATTTGACTGTATAGAAAGTGGTACAGTGGGGGTAGCATCAGCAAACAATTGTGTAGGTTTCACTAAGACACATCTTCATATAAAATTTGAAAGAAATGTGTTGAGAGATATACCAAGATACATCTCCATACAAAATTTGAAAGAAATCCATCAAGAAATGTGGCCTGCAGAGTGCACTCACGCCATGCCCTGAGGTATGACCTTTGACCCTATAAAAGACGGAACACTGGTGGCAGCATCACCAAAAACTATAGGTTTTTAGATTACACCAAGAGACACCTTCATGCAAAATTTGAACGAAATCCGTCAAGAAATGCAGAAGTAAGAGTGCAAGAAATGGAAAAATGACCTTTCACCCTATAAAGGACGGAACAATGAGGGCAGCATCACCAAAAATTAAATATGTGTAGATTATACCAAGATACATCTCCATACAAGATTTGAATGAAATCCGTCAAGAAATGCAGAAGAGTACACAAAAGGGACAAATGAGCTTTGACCCTATAAAGGACGGAACAATGAGGGCAGCATCACCAAACAGTAAAGATGTGTAGATTATACCAAGATACATCTCCATACAAAATTTGAAAGAAATCCATCAAGAAATGTGGCCTGCAGAGTGCACTCACGCCATGCCCTGAGGTATGACCTTTGACCCTATAAAAGACGGAACACTGGTGGCAGCATCACCAAAAACTATAGGTTTTTAGATTACACCAAGAGACACCTTCATGCAAAATTTGAACGAAATCCGTCAAGAAATGCAGAAGTAAGAGTGCAAGAAATGGAAAAATGACCTTTGACCCTATAAAGGACGGAACAATGAGGGCAGCATCACCAAACAGTAAAGATGTGTAGATTATACCAAGATACATCTCCATACAAAATTTGAAAGAAATCCATCAAGAAATGTGGCCTGCAGAGTGCACTCACGCCATGCCCTGAAGTATGACCTTTGACCCTATAAAAGACGGAACACTGGTGGCAGCATCACAAAAAACTATAGGTTTTTAGATTACACCAAGAGACACCTTCATACAAAATTTGAATGAAATCCGTCAAGAAATGCAGAAGAGTACACAAAAGGGACAAATGAGCTTTGACCCTATAAAGGACGGAACAATGAGGGCAGCATCACCAAACAGTAAAGATGTGTAGATTATACCAAGATACATCTCCATACAAAATTTGAAAGAAATCCATCAAGAAATGTGGCCTGCAGAGTGCACTCACGCCATGCCCTGAAGTATGACCTTTGACCCTATAAAAGACGGAACACTGGTGGCAGCATCACCAAAAACTATAGGTTTTTAGATTACACCAAGAGACACCTTCATGCAAAATTTGAACGAAATCCGTCAAGAAATGCAGAAGTAAGAGTGCAAGAAATGGAAAAATGACCTTTGACCCTATAAAGGACGGAACACTGGTGGCAGCATCACCAAACACTATAGGTTTTTAAATTACACCAAGAGACACCTTCATGCAAAATTTGAACGAAATCCGTTGAGAAATGTGACCGCCAGAGCGCACACAAGAGTACACACAAGACATCTATCAAAATATGACCTTTGACCCTATAAAAGACGGAACACTGGGGGCAGCATCACCAAAATCTATAGGATTCCAGATTTTACCAAGAGACACCTTCATACAAAATTTGAACAAAATCCGTTGAGAAATGTGACCGCTAGAGCGCACACAAGAATGTGACGCGGCGGCGGCGGCGGCGGCGGCGGCGAAACGCTGCTGAATCCAAAGTATCCTCCGGCATACTGCCGGGGATACAATAACTAAGATATTTGAACGCATATTATATATACAGAACAAACAATAATATAATATATAATATATACAGGGAACATATAATGCGATACAACTAGTATAACTAGAATATATGAACATATTCATGTACTCATTTTGTTGCCTCTATATAATTAGCACCCGAGTACACTACCCCACCATGTTAAAGAGTGTGAGCCAATTGTTGCTCTTATATATATATATATATATATAAAAATATATCATTTCCTGATGAAGGCCTATGGCCGAAAATTCGAATTTTTTCATCGTATACGGACTTTTCATTCCTATTTTCTTTTTTTTTCTTTTATATATATATATATATATATATATACCTATAATACCTATCTATTTATCTATATATCCATTTGTCTATCTATCTACCTACCTACCTATCTATCTATTTATCTATCTGTCAATCTATCTACCTATCTATCTATTTATCTACAACAGTGAATCTTTTTATATTTCCATATAAAAATATCTCTACCTGTCTCTCCCTTTTATTCGCTTTCTATCTCTCCTTCTCTACAACCCTCTAATGTTTACCCACACATTTTCAGCTCTCTTTGTCCTACAAAAACACAATGACTCTTGTGTGCAACGATGTGATTGTGTGAAATATTATAGCGCCACCTCGTGTTAGCATTATTAAAGCTGTCTTATCGGCGGTCGTTTGTGGACTGGCCGTCGTCAACCCTATCGTGCAACATATTTGCATAAATAGAGTACTTAAGAAGTGATCTAAATCAAAATCTTAGAGACAAAATTACATGAAAACGATGCTTTTGGTACATCGTCACGGTCACAGTACCAAATCTACATGGATCATCTATCTCATGATATTCAAGAAATGGAAACGAAAATATATAGGCAAAACGGGAAAATAATTACCCCTTAGGAACATTACCCCTAAGACAATTATCGCCCCCGGACTATTACCCCATCCGGAAAGTTACCCCCTCGCACAATTAGCCCTAGGTACCCCCGGGACAGTCCCCATCTTATTAAGGGCAGATGGGGCGCTACCAGGGGGCTGGGGGCACAGTGCCCGCACATTTTAAAGTATACCCCGAATGCCCCTTGTTACTTCTAAGTGCCCCATACAGATGTGGTAAGTGGCCGTGTTTTCTTTTCAATTAAGTGTCCCTTTTGTTTCTAAATGCCCCTTTCCCTCCTGGTAATTACACCTTTTCACCTCTTATAAGAGCACACTTTCAATTGCTCTAGATGCGACATTTGTGAGAACTTTAAAAGTGCATATAAAAAGCGACAATGCTGAAGAAGGTTTCAAAAAGTGTACATCTGAGAAGAGGAAAGCGGGAAAAGGCTACTAATTAGAGACAAAAGGGGCACTTATTGGAAGAGAAGGGCGGCACTTATCAGAGATGAAAAGGGGCAGTTATTAGAAAGAAAATGGTGACCTATCAAAGGTCAAAGAGGAGGAATGGGCCCTTATTAGGAATAAAAAAGGAAGACCAATATCAGGAGTAAAATAAAAGCACATGTTAGATGTCACAAGGGCACTTATTAGAAGAGAAAGGGGGCACTTGAAAATGTGGGGGCACTTAAAGTCGTCGGGGGAGGAGGCTGTAGTGTCCTGGGGTACCTGGGGCTAATTTTGCTACGTGTTAACTTTACGGGGGTAAATGTCCTGGGGGGTAATTGTCCATGGGGGTAATTGTCTGGGGTAATTTTCCTAGGGCTGTTATTGTCAGGGGATAGTTGTCTTAGATTCATAGCTTTTATTCATCTTTCTATCTACCTATTTATTTATCTTTCTATCTATCTATCTATCTTTCTATTATTTATCTTACCTTTTTATCAAACTATATATTCACCTATTAATATGTTATTATGCGTCTTTTTATTACTTTCTCTCTCTCTCTGTCTCTCTCTCTCCTTGGTCATCCCACCAAACATAACTCAGTCACTCTCTCTGTCTCTCTGTCTCTCTCACTCCCATCATCTGTCTTTCTCTCCCTCTTAACTCTCTAATGTTCAGCTCTCTGTGTCGTACAAAAACACAATGGATCTTGTGTGCAACGATGTGATTGCGTGAAATGTTATAGCGCCATCTTGTGTTAGCATTCTTAAAGCTGTCTTATCGCGGTCGTTTGTGGACCGGCCATCGTCAACCCTATCGTCAACTCTATCGTGCAACATATTTGCAGAAATAGAGTACTTAAGAAGTGATCTAAATCAAAATCTTAGAGATCAAATTACATAAAAACGATGTTTGTGGTACGTCGTCACGGTCACAGTACCAAATCTACATGGATCATCTATCTAATAATATGCAAGAAGTGGAAACGAAAATATGTAGGCAAAACGGGAAAAATAATTACCCCCTAAGACGATTACCGCTAAGACAAATATCTATCTATCTATGTCTATCTTTCTAACTATCTATATACCTATCTTTCTATCTATCTATTTATTTTTCTTTCTGTCTTTCTGTCTATCTATATATCCAGCTACCTACCTATTTATCTACCTCTTTATCTCTATGTATCTATCTATTTATCTTTCTATCTATCTATCTATCTATCTATCTATCTATCTATCTATCTGTTTATCTATTTATCTATTTGTATCAACTATTAATATGGTAGTATGCTTCTGTTTATTACTTTCTCTCTGTCTCTCTGTCTCTCTGTCTCTCTCTCCATCACGCTCTGTCTTCCTCTCCCTCTCCTCTCTAATGTTTTCCCACGAACTTTCAACTCTCTTTGCCCTACAAAAACAAAATAACTCTTGTGTACAACGATGAGATTGCTTGAAACGATATGGCGCCACCTTGTGTTAGCATTCTTAAAGCTGTCTTATCGCATTCGTTTGTGGACTGGCCGTCGTCAACCATATTGTGCAACATATTTGCATAAATATAGTACTTAAGAAGTGGTCTAAATCAAAATCTTAGAAATCAAATTACATGAAAACGATGTTTTTGGTACATCGTCACGGTCACAGCACCAAATCTACATGGATCATCTATCTAATAATATGCAAGAAGTGGAAACGAAAATATGTAGGAAAAACTACCCCCTAGGACAATTATCCCCAATACAATTATCCCCGGCCTATTACCCCATCCGGAAAGTTACCCCTCGCACAATTAGCCCAAGATACCCCGGGACAGCCCCCATCTTTTTAAGGGCAGAGGTGGAGCTACCAGGGGGCTGGGGGCACAATACCCTCACACTTTAAAGTACACCCAAATGCCCCTTGTTACTTGTAAGTGCCCTATTAAGATTGATAAGTGCCCGTGTTTTTTTCAGTTAAGTTCCCCCTTTTTGTTCTAAATGCCCTTTCCCCCTCCTGATAATTACACCTTTTTCATCCCTTATAGGAACCCAATTGCTCTGAATATGACATTTTTTAGAACTTTAAAAGTGCATATGAAAAGCGACAGTGCTAAAGTAGGTTTCAAAAAGGGTACATCTGAGAAGAGAAAAGCGGGAAAAGGCTACTAATTAAAGGGGCACTTATCAGAAGTAAAAATTGACACTTACTGAAAGAGAAGGGCGGCACTTATCAGAGATGAAAAGGAGCAGTTATTAGAAAGAAAATGGCGACCTATCAAAGGTTAAAGAGGAGGAATGGATCCTTACTAGAAATAAAAAGGGAAGAGCAATATCGGGAGAAAAACAAAAGCACTTGTTAGATGTCACAGGTGCACTTATTACAAGGGAAAAGGGGCACTCATGAGATATACAATGAACAAATTCTATTTATCAGAATAGGAAAGGGGGAACTTATTAGAAGGAAAAAAGGCTGGGGGTACTTGAAAATGTGAGGGCACTTAACGTCGTCTTCGCACATCTTAAAATCGGGCGAGGGGGGGGGGGGGGGGGGGGTAGGAGGCTGTAGTGTCCAGGGGAGCGTTTCATCAAGTGTTTTGTTAATGATTTTTACCGACAACTGTTAAAAACTACTGAAATCCTTGCATCTGATTGACTGAAAGCAAAGTTGTCGGTAAAAATCACTGACAAAACATCTTACTACTTGTATCAAACAATATACATTCACCTATTAATATGTTAGTATGCTTCTGTTTATTACTTTCTCTCTTTCTCTCTCTCTCTTTCTCTCTCTCTCCTTCTTCATCCTACCAAACATGACTCAATCGTTCTCTCTCTCTTTCTCTCTCTGTCTCTCTCCCTCTGATCCACTGTCCTTCTCCCTCTCGACAACTCTGAAATGTTTTCCTGCGCATTTTCAGCTCTCTTTGTCGTACAAAAACACAATGACTCGTGTGTAAAACGATGTGATAAGCCACTTCGGAGATGCAATCTGAGCATGAGCAGATAAAGGTCATCTGTACCAAATTCTAAAACCCACTGACACTAATATTCGATATGTGCTCATGAATGTCATGTAATCATTATTCAATTATGCACTAATGGTGCATTCCATGATATCCAGGTGGAAGTATTCTTTTTAAAGGGGGAAACAAAAGCTATTCATGAGGCACCTATCACTCCCAGAGTTATTTTTCTGAAGTGCACATAAAGGGACCCTCCATGTCTAAAATATCTGTGGATATTTGGGGTCATTTGTACCATGCGCTAACCCCGAACTGGCTTATTGCGTGAAATGATATTGCACCACCTTGTGTTAGCATTCTTAAAGCTGTCTTATCGCCGTCGTTTGTGGACCGGTGTGGTGGCAGATCGTGTTACGCGGCAGATCGTGTAACGTCACCAAATACGCCGGGCGGATTATGTGACGGTACACAATCCGCCAGGCGGATTTGGTACTCAGCTCGGCGAAAGGGCTGGCGGATTTTTGTTTTGTAGCATTCTTTATTGCATTCATTCAGTACAAATGGAAATCATGCAACTTCATTTTTATTTGATGTACATAACACAATCATCAGAATGTATAGAAAATTATACAGCTTTCAGCAATACACAATATAATGAAATATATAGTACATAGTACATTCAAATTAATCATACTGAATGAATATTATAAATCATAGCCTTCCCCCACCCTCACCCTTCCCTATCTTTTTTTGTTTTGTAGCATTCTTTATTGCATTCATTCAGTACAAATTAAAAATCATACATCTTCATTTTTAGTTGATGTACATAACATATCATAAATAAAGGACTGTCTTCAGTAGTACATAATAATATAAGTAAATATACATGTACAGTACACATTGCGTTCAAAGTAATCATACTGAATGAATATTATAGATTAAAGCCTCCCCCTTCCCCAACAAATAAACAACAGACACACATACAAACAAAACAGACAAAAAGAAAGAAGAAAAGAGAAGATTTGGTACCATTTGGCGAATATCGTTTGATAGTCTCATGTAATCAGCCCCTGAAAAATGATAGTCTCTTACAATCAGACCATACATAATTAGATGATAATAAGAAATCAGGGAAGTGTAATTATTCTTATGAACAATACTTTAAAAATAAATGTTGCGTAGTACTTAGAAAACAAAGGAATAGAAAAATATAAAAAAATAACGATATCGATCTAACGTTAGATCTAACATTTTGCTTGAAAATTTTCTCCCCCTTTTTTGTTCATTGTATGCATGACGTTGGCGCGCAAGCGCTTGTAATGTGTGCACATGCGCTGCATGCTGACATGATTACTAGAATAGCTAAAGTTAGAGATCTTGATCTAGCGAGCTAGCTAGCTATGATGCTGACTGACACCAAAAAAACTTTTAATAGTACCAAGACAGATTACTCTCACCTACTTCCGTAGTACATTTTGCAGGTGTAAATTGCTGTGTTAAAAAAAGACTCGGAAAAATACGTTCGCCATAGTTATAACACGTGAAGAGATTTTTTTTTCCCTTGATATTTCATATCTTACTCTATCTTTTTCAAGTCTGATTTTTTCACGAGAAAAAGGATGGATAGTTCCAAAAAAAAAATTCTTGAACCTTTCTTGTCAATAAATGCCGCTATGTATCCCCGCGATCATGCCTGCTTTTTGACAGAGCCATCTGCCATAGGGTTAACACGTGAAAACATGGATTTTAAAAATGACTATAGTTCCTCTAGTATTACCTTGAATTTAGTGTAAATGTGGCTTACATGTAATTTGAGACTCTGAAAAAGCTAAATGAAGGCTTAAAAAGTGGAAGGGACCCCATATAAATCCCCGGGAATATACATGCTTTTGGCCTTCTATCTCCCATAGGTTAAAACGCAAAAACAGGGATTTTGAATGATTATAATTCCCCCAGAATTATATTAAAATTTTGAAAAATGTGCCATAAATAAAATTTAAAGCTCTGAAAATGTATAATTAAGACTCAACTAGTCGAATAGACCCCGCATAAATTCCCGGAAATATGCATGATTTTAACCCCAAAAAAGTGTCGCTTGTCATAGGTTTACACGCGAAAACAAGGAATTTTAGGATGAAATTCCCTTTGTCTTTATTTGAAAATTTTAAAAATGTGACTTACATGAAATTTAAAGCTCTGAAAAGGTATAATTAAGGCTTGATGAGTCCAATAAACTCCCCATAAATCCCTGGAATATGCAAGCTTTTGGCCTTCCAGCCCCCATAGTTTAACACATGAAAAGAGGGATTTTGAAATGATTTTAATTCCCCTACTATTTATTTGAAATGATTTAATTCCCCTAGTATTTATTTGAAATTACAGGTTGGAAAAAAGTTTGGAATATTTTTATTCCAAGAATTATTTCTTGTCTTAAACATATCCCTCGTCATTTTAAGTTCTTCTTTGAGGTTCAAATAAATGATATGTGTCCCTTTTTAACTTTAAAAGCACAACATTAAAAATCAGGCTTATCACACAGTGCAGAGGTCCACTTGGAATTCGGAAGCGTATATTTGCTGTTTTTGCAAATGTCTAACGAAAAAGTTAAATAATCAGATACAGTTTAATTGCTATACCGAAGTCCTCAAAATGACTGCAAACTGCACGTAGCTTTTTCAAAATTCCACGTGAAGTACAGAAATGTATAACAAGATGTTCAAACACAAATAGAGCAAATCTGACAACATGTGGTTCATTGGTCAGCCATTGTAACATGTTTAACAATATTACGTAATCTTTGGTACAAGATGGAACAGTAGACTTCATTCAACACAGTTAATCCGATTTGGATGAATTATTCATCACAATATAGTAGAAACTAGCATTTAAAATCAGACATACTCATCGCCAAAAAAAATATTCCAAACTTTTTTCCAACCCTGTATGAAATATATAATGTAAATGAAATTTAAAGTTCTGCAATGGTATATGAGTCCAATAAACCCTCCATAAATCCCCTGGAATATGCATGATTTGGAACCCCCCCCCCCCCCCCAAAAAAAAAAAAAAAAAAAAAAAAAAAAATCTGCCATATTACACGTGAATTCCGTTTTTTTTTTTTATTGATGATCGGGCGTGTACCGATCACGTGAGATCGACGACATCCAATGAGATCGTGCGCTAGCAGACGATCTTGTAGCAGACATACGCCCGCCCGCAAGCAAGCCCAGCCTATCTGGTATTAGAAGAAACTATAACTAAATTCAGGCCGTAACTAGGATTTTTGCGGGCGATTCAACATTGGAAAAATGGACCTTTCTGATGGAGCGAAGCGACCGAGTAGGGGTGGCGGGTGGGAGGTCAGGGGGCGTGCCCCTCGAAGTGTATGGGCACGAGCGTAGTCAGACTTATGTGACAAGGGGTGGGTCAAATGTGAAGCCCGAACATATGCTACCACTGTGTAGGATTCCAAATACTGCGAGCGAGGAAAGCGATCGAGAGAAAAATAAAAATGTACTTTTAAATGGCAACATTTTATTTCATTAGTCACCAATAAGTGAAACGTACAGTTGTATAGATCTCCGGTCATCTTGTTGCCATATGCAGGAATCATTCATATTAATAAAGTTTTAAGGAAGTGAAGCGAACGGGGGCATTTTGCTGTTCTTTTATAGAAAGTAACCCTAATATCTGGGCGCAATGGCGATAGGGCAGTGACGTGCCTGAAATTGTCAGAACATTGAATATTCATGGACCTCGCTGCATGAAACTATCTCGTTTATAAGGTGTGCCAGCGAGCGAAGCGAGCGAGGAAAAAATGCACTTTACTTTGCTTTTGCTTTTTTAATATAGAAAGTGGACCTAACAAGTATTCGGGTGCCATGGCGATAGGGCAGCAACCTGCCTGGATATTGCAATAACATCCGTATGGAAATATTCATGGACCTGGCTGCCTGAAACTCATTTCTAAGATTTGCGAGCGAGCGAAGGAAAATGCACTTTAATTAGTTGTTGCTCATTTCAATATAGAAAGTAAGGTAACCCTAATTTCTGGGCGCCATGGCGAAAAGGCAGTGGCGTGCCCGACAATTATTGTCATAACATTGAATATTCATCGACATTGTTATAATAACATACTATGGAAATATCCATGGTCCTCGCTGCCTGCAACCAGAGCCTGAAAATATCTCGTTTCAAAGTTTTGTGAATGAGCGAAGCGAGCGACGGAAACTCACTTTTCTATCTCCTAAATGTTATTTTCAAAACACCCCAAGTGTTATATCGGGGCATCTTGTTATTTGTTATTATACTTTCAAAGACGTCGATGTTTTATAAAATACTCTCATGGCACTCTGGTTGAACAGGCTGGATTAGAGGGCCATAATTTAAGGGCCTGAATGACTAGACCGGGTCCGCCAGGAGTACTCCATGCAACTTGAGAGCTGGAAAATATTCCATTTTAAAGTAAACATACACATTAAATACTCCTCTCTATTTTCCAGTATGGTTTCTATATTTCACTATTATAGTCCATTACCACAGATTTCATTTGAGTTATATCATGCTTATCACTGCTTATCTTCCCACGTTATCTTTGTATGGTGTTTTAAGCAATCTATTTCCTTGTTTTGTCAGGATTTCCTGTCCAATCTAACACTTTTGAAAAATTAACATGCTATTCAGTTTCGTCCTATAGGCTGATAGGAATCAATAATCATCTAAATGTCAGATGTCAAATATAGTTTAATAATTACGATGTCATTCAACAGTTTCAATTGTCAGTCAACTTCAACATATCTCCATTCATTTTCGTCAGATTTCAATCGAATTCTTCCGACCTGGCAATCCGTTGCAAAATCTTATCATCAAATCCATCTTTGGGAAGTCGATTTCAAGAAATTGTCATTCAAATTCGTCACATAGACAAGTCCTTACAACGAGCAGGTGACGATTTTGAATAACTCTTTGAACTCTTTCAGTCTACGACAAAAATCGATAGCAAAATGAAAAATAAATTCCGAAAATGAATGGCGAAAGACGTATATTGACTAGACCTTATTATGAAGTTGCAGGACAAACGAATTTGAATAATTTTTTGAATGACGCTTTGAAAAAAATCAATTGCAACATGGCATAACGTACAAAATTCGAATATTATCGATATTATTATCCTCTTATAATAAGGGTCTATAATGAAAGACTCTTTAATTAAATTGGGTCTAGAAATAAAGACTATCGCGCCAAAATAACCAAATCCGCCGCTGGAACAAAATCTGCAATATATGACGCGGCGGATATGGTTCTCGCGGGAACGATATCTGCCGGCGGATTGTGTACTCGTTACATGATACGCCACCGTCACACGATCTGCCGCCACACCGGCCGTCGTCAACCCTATCATCAACCTTTTCGTGCAATATATTTGGATAAATAGATTTATCCTAGTGCTGTTATTGTCAGGGGATAGTTGTCCTAGATTCATAGTTCGATGTATATATCAGGTATAGAACATTGTGAATCTATTATAGAAAACGCGGCTGCATTTGCTTATCTATGGCTACATCTTTCCATTTCTCTCTCATCCTACCCTAGCTCTCTGTTACTTTCTTTCCCTCTCTCTCCTTCCCTATTTCCCCTTTCTCTATTGTATATATCCCAAGTACAACACAATTCCCTTTTTCTTTCGCCCCAATCTCTTGTCTTTCATCTCCACCTCCCCCCCCCCCCCCCCCCTCTCTCTCCCTCTTCTACACTGGTTTGCAGGAACAAACCCTGGTCAGACGTAAAACAGTGTCTGCACTGACTGCCATGGACCCTGTACTATATAACTGTTATATTGACACGACCAGTTGGTAGCTTGGTTAGGCTTCTCTCAAGACAAAATGATTTTCTGATAAAGTGTCAAATTAGGGTGTGTGCTTGCAGAGTACTTCTACACCACGCTACGTTGCTACCTTTCGCTTCTCCCTCGGCAGCCTATCTATCTATCTGTCTATCTATCCATCTATCTATCTATCTGTCTATCCATCTGTCTGTCTGTCTATCTATCTACCTATTTATATATCTATATATTTATCTACCTATCTATCTATCCGACTACCTATCTATCTGTCTATCTAGCTATCTATCTATCTATCTTTCTACCTATCTATATATCTATATATTTATCTACCTATCTTTCTATCCGACTACCTATCTATCTGTCTATCTACCTATCTACCTATCTGTCTAGCTATGTACCTACCTATTTATCTATCTCTCTATATATCTATTTTTATCTCTTTCTTTCTATTTATCTATCTATTTATCTATTAATCTAAACATTTGTATGAAACTATATATTCACTAAAAGTATGCTCTTTCCTCTCTCTCTCTCTCTCTCTCTCTCCCTCTCATCCCCTGTCTTTCTCTCCCTCTCCACAACTCTCTTATGTTTCCACGAATTTTCAGCTCTCTTTGTCGTACAAAAACACAGTATATTTTCTCCCTCTCTCTCTCTCTCTCTCTCTCTCCCTCTCTCTCTCTCTCTCTCCCCCCCCTCTCTCTCTCTCTCCCTCTCTCTCTCCCTAATTCTTTATACCACCAAACATGACTCAATCGCTCTCTCTCACTTGAAATTCAAGGGGCACTTATGAGATATACAATGAGCACTCACAGGTGCAAATTCGATTAATCAGAATAGGAAAGGGGGAAACTTATCAGAAGAAAAAAGGCTGGGGTACTTTAAGATGTGGGGGCACTAAACGTCGTCTTCGTAATCGGGCGAAGCTGTGGGCGAGGAGGGGGGGGGGGGTTGTAGGAGGCTGTAGTGTCCTGGGGGTACCTGGGGCTAATTGTGCTACGGGTAACTTTACGGGGTTCAATTTATGGGGTTAAATGTCCTGTGGGTAATTGTCCTTCGGGTAATTGTCATATCATGGGGTAATTTTCCTAGGGCTGTTATTGTCAGGGCATAGTTCGATGAATATATCAGGTATAGTACATTGTGGATCTATTATATAAAACTCGGTTGCATTTGCTTATCTATGGCTATATCTTTTCATTTCTCTCTCCTCTTATCCTAGCTCTCTGTTTCTTTCTCTCTATCTCTCTCCTTCTCCCTCTCCCCTCTTTCTATTGTATATATCCCATGTACAAAACCATTCCCTCCTGCTCTCGGCTCAATCTCTTGGACTTATCTCCCCCCCTCCCTCTCCCCCCCCCCTCTCTCTCTCTCTCTCGCCCTCTTCTACACTAGTTTGCAGGAACAAACCCTGGTCAGCCGTAAAAGAGTGTATGCACTGACTACCATGGACCCTGTACTATATAGCTGCTATATTGACACGACCAGTAGGTAGCTTAATAGGCTTCTCTCAAGACAAAATGATTTTCTGATAAAGTGGCAAATTAGGGTTTGTGCCTGCAGAGTACTTCTACACCACGCTACGTCCTTACGATTCCCTCCCCCTCCCTCGTCAGCCTATCTGTCTGTCTATTTGTCTATCTATCTGTCTATCTATCTATTATCTGTCTATCTAACTATCTATCTATATATCTATCTGTCTATCTATTTATTTATCTATCTATCTATCGATCTGTCTATATGTCTATCTACCTATTTATCTATCTCTATATCTATCTTTCTATCTATCTATTTATTTATCTTTCTTTTCATCTATCTAGCTATCTATCTGTCTATCTATTTATATATTTGTATCAAACTACATATTCACCTATTAATATGTTAGTCTGCTTTTGTTTATTACTTTCTCTCTCTCTCTCTCTCTCTCTCTCTCCTTCTTCATCCCACCAAACATGACTCAATCGCTCTCTCTCTCTCTCTCTCTCTGCGTCTATCTAACCATCACTCTCTATCTTTCTCTCCCTCTCCACAACCCTCTCATGTTTCCCACGCATTTTCAGCTCTCTTTGTCGTACAAAAACAAAATGACTCTTGTGTACAACGATGAGATTGCTTGAAATGATATGGCGCCACCTTGTGTTAGCATTCTTAAAGCTGTCTTATCGCAGTCGTTTGTGGACTGGCCGTCGTCAACCCTATCGTGCAACATATTTGCATAAATAGAGTACTTAAGAAGTGGTCTAAATCAAAATCTCAGAGATCAAACTACACGAAAACGATGTTTTTGGTACATCGTCACGGTCACAGTACCAAATCTACATGGATCATTTATCTAATAATATGCAAGAAATGGAAACGAAATTATGTAGGCAAAACATCTATCATATACATGGGATATATACAATAGAGGAAGAGGAGAGGAGAAGGAGAGAGAGAGAGAGAGAGAGAGAGGAGAGAGAGAGAGAGAGAGAGAGAGAGAGAAAGAAAGAAAGAAAGAAACAGAGATCTAGGATAGGAGGAGAGAGAAATGGAAAGATGTAGCCATAGATAAGCAAATGCAACCGAGTTTTCTATAATAGATCCACAATGTTCTATACCTGATATATACATGCATTGAACTATGAATCTAAGACAAACTATACCCTAAAAAAAAACAGCCCTAGGATAATTACCCCAGGACAATTCCCCGATGGACAATTACCCCCAGGACATTTATCCCCGTAAATTTATTTCCCGTAAAGTTAACCCGAAGTCCCAGGTACCCAGGACACTACTGCCTGCTACCCCCCCCCCCCCCCTCGCCCGATTATAAGAAGTGCGAAGACGACGTTAAGTGCCCCCACATCTTCAAGTACCCCCAGTCTTTTTTCCTTCTGATTAGTTCCCCCTTTCCTATTCTCTGATAAATAGAATTTACACCTGTAAGAGCTCATTGTATATCTCATAAGTGCCCCTTTTCCTTCTAATAAGTGCCCTTATGACATCTAACAAGTGCTTTTGTTTCACTCTCGATATTGGTCTTCCTTTTTTATTTTCTAATAAGGGACACTTGTTTGTGTTGTGGGGGGCACTTAACGTCGTCTTCGTAACTTCTTATAATCGGGCGAAGCTGTGGGCGAGGGGGTGGGTAGGAGGCTGTAGTGTCCTTGGGGTACCCTGGGCTAATGTGCTACGGTTAGTTTTAAGGGGTTGAATTCTTCTTCTTCTTCTTCATACCACCAAATATGACTCAATCGCTCTCTCTCTCTGTCTCTCTCTGTTTGACTTCCTCTCATCCTCTGTCTTTCTCTCCCTCTCCACAACTCTCTAATGTTTTCCCACGCATTTTCAGCTCTCTTTGTCGTACAAAAACACAATGACTCTTGTGTGCAACGATGTGATTGCGTGAAATGATATGGCGCCACCTTGTGTTAGCATTCTTAAAGCTGTCTTATCGCGGTCGTCTGTGGACCGGCCGTCGTCAACTCTATCGTCAACCCTATTGTGCAATATATTTGCATAAATAGAGTACTTAAGAAGTGATCTAAATCAAAATCTTAGAGATCAAATTACATGAAAACGATGTTTTTGGTACATCGTCACGGTCACAGTACCAAATCTACATGGATCATCTATATAATGATAAGCAAGAAGTGGAAATGAAAATATGTAGGCAAAACGGGAAAAATAATTACACCCGGTCTATTACCCCATCAGGATAGTTACCCCTGGCACAATTAGCCCTAAGTACCCCCAAGACAGTCCCCATCTTTTTAAGGGCAGAGGTGGCGCTACATGGGGCTGGGGGCACAGTGCCCTCACATTTTAAAGTATTCCCCAAATGCCCCTTGATACTTCTAAGTGCCCATTCAGATGTGGTAAGTGCCCGCGTTTTCTTTTCAATGAAGTTTCTATTTTTGTTTCTAAACGCCATATCCCCTCCTGATAATAACACCTTTTCATCTCTTATAAAGAGAACATTTTCAATTGCTCTGGATATGACATTTTTGAGAACTTTAAGACGATTACCCGTAAGACAATTATCTATCTATCTATATGTATATCTTTCTAACTATCTATCTGTCTATCTATCTATCTATCTATCTATCTATCTGTCTATCTATCTATCTATTTATCTAACTATCTATAAACCTATCTTTCTACCTACCTATTTATCTACCTATTTATCTTTATGTATCTATTTCTTTATCTTTCTTTCTATCTATCTATCTATCTACCTGTTTATCTATTTATCTATTTGTATCAACTATTAATATGGTAGTATGCTTCGTCAGCCGGGTCTCTCTCTCTCTCTCTCTCTCTCTCTCTCTCTCTCTCTCTCTCTCTCTCTCCCTCTCATACCCTGTCTTTCTCTCCTTCTCCACAACTCTATTATGTTTTCCCACGCATTTTTAGCTCTCTTTGTCGTACACATGACTCTTGTGTGCAATGGTGTGATAGCGTGGAATGTTATAGCGCCACCTTTTGTTAGGATTCTCAAAGCTCTCTTATCGCGGTCGTTTGTGGACAGGCCGTCTTCAGTCCTATCGTCATCCCTATCGTGCAACATATTTGCATAAATAGGGTACTTAAGAAGTGGTCTAAATCAAAATCTTAGAAATCAAATTACATGAAAAAGATGTTCTTGGTACATCGTCACGGTTACAGTACCAAATCTACATGGATCATCTCTCTAATAATATGCCAGAATTGGAAACGAAAATATGTAGGCAAAATAGGAAAAATAATTTCCCCCTAAGACGATTACCCCTAAGACAATTAGGGGCCTCCCGGCCTATTACCCCATCCGGAAAGTTACCCTCGCACAATTAGCCCAAGATACCCCTGGGACAGCCCCCATCTTATAAAGGGCAGAGGTGGCGCTACATGGGGGCAGGGGGCACAGTGCCCTCACATTTTAAAGTATACCCCAAATGCCCCTTGTTACTTCTAAGTTCCCCATTCAGATGTGGTAAGTGCCCGCGTTTTCTTTTCAATTAATTTTCCATTTTTGTTTCTAAATGCCCTTTCCCCCTCCTGATAACTACACCTTTTCACCTCTTATAAATTAAGAGCCCATTTTCAATTGCTCTGGATACGACATTTTTGAGAACTTTAAAAGTGCATATAAAAAGCGACAATGCTAAAGTAGGTTTCAAACAGTGTACATTTGAGAAGATGATAACGGGAAAAGGCTACCAATTCGAGACAAAAAGGGGCATTTGCTGGAAGAGAAGGGAGGCATTTATCAGAGATGGAAAGGGGCTGTTATCGGAAAGAAATAGGTGACCTATCAAAGGTCAAAGACGAGGAATGGGCCCTTATTAGAAATACAAAGGGAAGACCAACCATTGTGAATGGTTCAGGGTCTGCCCATTCAAGAAGATGCGCTTGCAACAATGATTTTGATTGGTCAGTACTGATCAGTTGCAACTTGCAATCAATCTCAACGTTCTTGCAACACCCCAATAGATTCATAGTTCGATGTATATATCAGGAATAGTACATTGTGGATCTATTATAGAAAACTCGGTTGCATTTGCTTATCTATGGCTACATCTTTCCATTCCTCTCTCATCTTATCCTAGCTCTCTGTTTCTTTCTTTCTCTCTCTCTCCTTCTCCCTCTCCCTTTCTCTATTGTATATATCCCATGTACAAAACCATTCCCTTCTTCTCTCGCCTCAACTCTCTGATTCATCCCCCTCCCTCTCTCGCTCTCTCATGTTTCTCTCTCTCTCCCTTTTCTACACTAGTTTGCAGGAACAAACCCTGGTTAGCCGTAAAAGAGTGTCTGCACTGACCACCATGGACCCTGTATTATATATCTGCTATATTGACAAGACCAGTAGCTAGCTTAATAGGCTGCTCTTAAGACAAAATTATTTCCTGATAGATTAGGGTCTGTGGTGGCAGACTACTTCTACACGACGCTATGTCCTTACCATTTCCTCCTTCTCTCTCGTCAGCCTATCTATCTAACTA
Source organism: Heliocidaris erythrogramma (assembly GCA_025617745.1). Lineage (NCBI taxonomy): Eukaryota > Metazoa > Echinodermata > Echinoidea > Camarodonta > Echinometridae > Heliocidaris > Heliocidaris erythrogramma. The sequence goes on along the minus strand of CM046871.1, from coordinate 30,456,601 downwards.
TCTATTTATCTATCTGTCTGTATATCTATCTATCTATATAGATATGATGATATTTGTTCATTACCCTGAGGAAGATCCGTGAGGATCGAAAATTTGGTGAAAATAAATATAAAAGTTGGAATTCGATGCATTACCAATGTCTTCTCTGGAATTCATTAATTGTTTCTATCTATATAGATAGATATACAGACGTCCATTTACCTATAATATACATTATTACGTCATAATGCCTAATTTTAACCTCAGCAACACTAGCGCATAATGCATTTGCAATATACGCTTAGACTGCGTTTGCTTTTATTTTATTATTGTTTGTTATCAGTCGAAATCACTTCACGTTTTCCCTGACGAAGGGGGAGGACCCCCGAAAATTTGGAGAATAAAATTTCTGTAATTGGCAATCAATGCATTTCAGTCATCCTTTATTTTGATATCATCATAGCCTATGCCAATACGTGGAACATTATGAATTTATCTATCTATATATATATATATATATATATATATGTCTGTCTATCTATCTATCTATCTGTCTATCTATCTATCTATCTGTCTGTCTATCTATCTATCTATCTATATATTTACCAATCTATCTATCTATCTATCTATCTATCTATCTATCTGCCTATCTATTTTTCTATCTATCTATCTCTTTGTCTATCTATCTATCTGTCTATCTATCTATCTGTCTATCTATCCATTTACCTATTTATCTATCTTGATACATATCTATCTATTTATCTATCTTTCTATCTATCTATCTATCTTTCTATATATCTATTGAATATTTATCTTTGTTTTTATATATCTATCTATTTATGTACATGTATTTATCTAACTATTTGTATCAAACTATATATTCACCTATTAATATGCTTCTGTTTATTAATCTCTCTCTCTCCCTCTCCCTCTCATACCCTGTCTTTCTCTCCTTCTCCACAACTCTATTATGTTTTCCCACGCATTTTTAGCTCTCTTTGTCGTACACATGACTCTTGTGTGCAATGGTGTGATTGCGTGGAATGTTACAGCGCCACCTCATGTTAGGATTCTTAAAGCTGTCTTATCGCGGTCGTTTGTGGACCAGCTATCGTCAACCATATCGTCAACCCTATCGTGCAACATATTTGCATAGGTAGAGCACTTAAAAATTGATCTAAATTAAAATCTTAGAGACAAATTGACATGAAAGCGATGTTTTTGGTACATCGTCACGGTCACAGTACCAAATCTACATGGATCATCTATCTCATGATATGCAAGAAATGGAAACTAAAATATGTAGGCAAAACGGGAAAACAATTACCCCCGGTCTATTACCCCATCAGGATAGTTACCCCCTGGCACAATTAGCCCTAAGTACCCACAGGACAGTCCCCATCTTATTAAGGGCACAGGTGGCGCTACATGGGGGCTGGGGGCACAGTCCCCTCACATTTTAAAGTATACCCCAAATGCCCCTTGATATTTCTAAGTGCCCCATTCAGATGTGGTAAGTGCCCGCGTTTTCTTTTCAATGAAGTTTCTCTTTTTGTTTCTAAACGCCCTTTCCCCTCCTGATAATTACACCTTTTCACCTCTTATAAGAGCATATTTTCAATTGCTCTGGATATGACATTTTTGAGAACTTTAACCCTAATAGAGCCGGTTATTTAGACCCATCTCACAGCCGGGGGGGGGGGGGCTGATTCCGCCCCCCCCCTTAGATCTCGGCCGTCCACTGCGCATTCGCAACGAAAATCGGCACACACGTCCGCCGACCACGTAATCTACAAATAGTCAATTTCTCCCGAAAAATGTCACAACTAATTAATTATGCTAATTTATGCATAAAATTAATGGTTTGCTCTAATTAATTAAATAAAGCCCCAAAACTGCTAATTTTTTGTATAGAGACTCTTTGTCAGATTCTGATCAAATAAACCAAAAAAGAAATTCTGTAAAATCCTTTTTTTCTTATATATTTTATTGTTTTTTTAAATTTCTTATGTATTTCTTTGTTTTTCGACTTTTTGTTTTTTATTGTTTTTTCGATGGAATTCGTCGGCGACACTATTTTAATCATAAACAACATAAAATTAATTGTTTTTAAACAGTAAAAGTAAAAATAATGAAACATTTATGAATTTTAGCTGGAAACACAATTTGCATTGGATTTGTACACGAAATCACGTTTTTGAGCAATTTTGGGTGTGACATGCACTTACGAAATGTTGCGTAACTCCGGAACCGCACGCGCGGACATCACAAATTTGGTCTCAAAAGTTGCGCAAGACTTGAAAGAAAAAAGTAGTGAAGCGGCGTGGTGACTGCTTTTCGCGATGCGAACATATTACGCGAAACGTCGAGGGGGGGGGGGGGAATCCGCCCCCGGGCCTATTAGGGTTAAAAGTGCATATAAGCGACAATGCTGACGTAGGTTTCGAAAAGTGTACATCTGAGAAGAGGAAAGCGGACAATTATTTGAAGAAAAGGGCGGCACTTATCAGATATGAAAAGGAGCAGTTATCAGAAAGAAAAATTTGACCTATCAAAGGTCAAAGAGGAGGAATGGGCCCTTATTAGAAATATAAAATGAATACCAATATCGGGCGTGAAACAAAAGCACTTGTTAGATGTCACAGGGGCACTTATTAGAAGGGAAAGGGGGCACTTATGAGATATACAATGAGCTCTTACAGGTTCAAATTCTATTTATCAGAATAGGAAAGTGGGAACTAATCAGAAGGAAAAAAGGCTGGGGTACTTGAAGATGTGGGGGCACTTAACGTCGTCTTCTCACTTCATATAATCGGGCGGGGGGGGGGGGGGGAGGAGGAGGAGGGGTACCAGGCTGTAGTGTCCTGGGATGCCTGGGACTTCGGGTTAACTTTACGGGAGATAAATTTACGGGGGTAAATGTCCTGGGGGTAATTGTCCATCGGGTAATTGTCCTGGGGTAATTTTCCTAGCGCTGTTATTGTCAGGGGATAGTTGTCTTAGATTCATAGTTCAATGCATGTATATATCAGGTATAGTACATTGTGGATCTATTATAGAAAACTCGGTTGCTACATCTTTCCATTTCTTTCTCCTCCTATCCTAGCTCTCTGTTTCTTTCTCTCTCTCTCTCTCTCTCTCTTTCTCTCCTTCTCCCTCTCCCCCTTTCTCTATTGTATATATTCCATGTACAAAACCATTCCCTCTTTCTCTCGCTTCAATTTCTTGGATGTCAGCCGTAAAAGAGTGTCTGCACTGACCACCATGGACCCTGTACTTTATAGCTGCTATATTGACACGACCAGTAGCTAGCTTAATAGGCTTCTCTCAAGGCAAAATGATTTCCTGATAAAGTGTCAAATTAGGGTCTGTGCTGGCAGACTACTTCTATATCTATCTATCTATCTATTTATATGTCTGTATATCTATCTATCTATCTATCTGACTATCTATCTATCTATTTACCTATCTATCTATCTACCTGCCTATCTATCTATCTTTCCATCTCTCTATCTTTCAATCTATTTATTTATCTATTTATCTAATTATTTGTATCAAACTATATATTCACCTATTAATATGTTAGTATGCTTCTGTTTATTACTCTTCATTTCTTTCTCTCTCTCTCTCTATTTATCTGTCCACCTATCCACTTACCTATTTATCTATCTTTCTACCTATCTATCTATTTATCTATCTTTTTATCTTTCTATCTTTCTATCTATATATCTATCTGTCTATCTATCTATCTATCTATCTACCTACCTGTTTATCTACCTATCTATCTATCTATTTATCTATTTATCTAATTATTTGTATCAAACTATATATTCACCTATTAATATGTTAGTATGCTTCTATTTATTACTCTCCATCTCTTTCTCTCTCTCTCTCTCTATTTATCTGTCCACCTATCCACTTACCTATTTATCTATCTTTCTACCTATCTATCTATTTATCTATCTTTTTATCTTTCTATCTTTCTATCTATATATCTATCTGTCTATCTATCTATCTATCTATCTACCTACCTGTTTATCTGTCTATCTATCTATCTGTCTATCTATCCAGCTATTATTTGTATCAAACTATATATTCACCTATTAATATGTTAGTATGCTTCTGTTTATTACTCTCCATCTCTCTCTCTCTCTCTCTCTCTCTCTCTCTCTCCCTCTCATACCCTGTCTTTGTCTCCCTCTCCACAATTCTATTATGTTTTCCCACGCATTTTTAGCTCTCTTTGTCGTACACATATGACTCTTGTGTGCAATGGTGTGATAGCGTGGAATGTTATAGCGCCACCTTTTGTTAGGATTCTCAAAGCTCTCTTATCGCGGTCGTTTGTGGACAGGCCGTCTTCAGTCCTATCGTCATCCCTATCGTGCAACATATTTGCATAAATAGGGTACTTAAGAAGTGGTCTAAATCAAAATCTTAGAAATCAAATTACATGAAAAAGATGTTCTTGGTACATCGTCACGGTTACAGTACCAAATCTACATGGATCATCTCTCTAATAATATGCAAGAATTGGAAACGAAAATATGGAGGCAAAATAGGAAAAATAATTCCCTCCTAAGACGATTACCCCTATTAGGGGCCTCCCGGCCTATTACCCCATCCGGAAAGTTACCCTCGCACAATTAGCCCAAGATACCCCTGGGACAGTCCCCATCTTATAAAGGGTAGAGATGGCGCTACATGGGGGCAGGGGGCACAGTGCCCTCACATTTTAAAGTATACCCCAAATTAATGCCTTGTTACTTCTAAGTGCCCCATTCAGATGTGGTAAGTGCCCGCGTTTTCTTTTCAATTAATTTTCCATTTTTGTTTCTAAATGCCCTTTCCCCCTCCTGATAACTACACCTTTTCACCTCTTATAAATTAAGAGCCCATTTTCAATTGCTCTGGATACGACATTTTTGAGAACTTTAAAAGTGCATATAAAAAGCGACAATGCTAAAGTAGGTTTCAAACAGTGTACATTTGAGAAGATGAAAACGGGAAAGGCTACCAATTCGAGACAAAAAGGGGCATTTGCTGGAAGAGAAGGGAGGCATTTATCAGAGATGGAAAGGGGCTGTTATCGGAAAGAAATAGGTGACCTATCAAAGGTCAAAGACGAGGAATGGGCCCTTATTAGAAATAAAAAAGGAAGACCAATATCGGGAGTAAAATAAAAGCACTTATTAGATGTCACAAGGGCACTTATTAGAAGGGAAAAGGCTGGGGGTACTTGAAAATGTGGGGGCACTTAAGGTCGTCTTCGCACTTCTTATAATCGGGCGAGGGGATTGGGGGGGGGGGGGGTGGATGAGGCTGTAGTGTCCTGGGGGTACCTGGGGCTAATTGTGCTACGGGTTAACTTTACGGGGGTTAAATTTACGGGGTAAATGTCCTGGGGGTAATTGTCCATCGGGTAATTGTCCTGGGGTAATTTTCCTAGGGCTGTTATTGTCAGGGGATAGTTGTCTTAGATTCATTGTTCGATGTATATATCAGGAATAGTACATTGTGGATCTATTATAGAAAACTCGGTTGCATTTGCTTATCTATGGCTACATCTTTCCATTTCTCTCTCATCTTATCCTAGCTCTCTGTTTTCTTTCTTTTTCTCTCTCTCCTTCTCCCTCTCCCTTCTCTATTGTATATATCCCATGTACAAAACCATTCCCTCTTTCTCTCGCCTCAATCTCTTCGATTCATCCCCCCTCCCTCTCTCGCTCTCTCATATTTCTCGCTCTCCCCCTTTTCTACACTACTTTGCAGGAACAAACCCTGGTCAGCCGTAAAAGAGTGTATGTACTGACTTCCATGGACCCTGTACTATATAGCTGCTATATTGACACGACCAGTAGGTAGCTTAATAGGCTTCTCTCAAAACAAAATGATTTCCTGATAAAGTGTCAAATTAGGGTCTGTGCTTGTAGATTACTTGTACACCACGCTACGTCCTTACGATGCCCTCCTCCTCCCTCGTCAGCCTATCTATCTATCTATTTGTCTATCTATCTATCTATCTATCTGTCTAACTATCAATCTATCTATCTATCTGTCTATCTAACTATCTACCTATCTGTCTATCTATCTATCTATCTGTCTATATATCTATCTATCTATCTATCTTTCTATCTATCAATTTATTTATCTTTCTTTCTATCTATCAGTTTCTATCTATCTTTTTATCTATTTATCTATTTGTATTATCAAACTATATATTCACCTATTAATATGTTGGTATGCTTCTGTTTATTACTCGCTCTCTCTCTCACACTCTCCTTCATCCCACCAAACATGACTCAATCTCTCTCTTCCTTTCTCTCTCTGTCTCTGTCTCTGTCTCTCCCTCCCTTTCTGTCTTTCTCTCCCTCTCCACAACTCTCTAATGTTTTCCAACTCATTTTCAGCTCTCTTTGCCGTACAAAAACACAATGACTCTTGTGTGCAACGGTGTGATTGCGTGAAATGTTATAGCGCCACCTTTTGTTAGGATTCTGAAAGCTGTCTTATCGCGGTCGTTTGTGGGCCGGCCGTCTTCAGCCCTATCGTCATCCCTATCGTGCAACATATTTGCATAAATAGGGTACTGAAGAAGTGGTCTAAATCAAAATCTTAGAAATCAAATTACATGAAAAAGATGTTCATGGTACATCGTCACGGTTACAGTACCAAATCTACATGGATCATCTCTCTAATAATATGCAAGAATTGGAAACGATAATATGTAGGCAAAATAGGAAAAATAATTCCCTCCTAAGACGATTACCCCTAAGACAATTAGGGGCCTCCCGGCCTATTACCCCATCCGGAAAGTTACCCTCGCACAATTAGCCCAAGATACCCCTTGGACAGCCCCCATCTTATAAAGGGCAGAGGTGGCGCTACATGGGGGCAGGGGGCACAGTGCCCTCACATTTTAAAGTATACCCAAATTAATGCCTTGTTACTTCTAAGTGCCCCATTCCGATTTGGTAAGTGCCCGCGTTTCAATTAATTTTCCATTTTTGTTTCTAAATGCCCTTTCCCCCTCCTGATAATTACACCTTTTCACCTCTTATAAATTAAGAGCCCATTTTCAATTGCTCTGGATATGACATTTTTGAGAACTTTAAAAGTGCATATAAAAAGCGACAATGCTATTAGGTTTCAAACAGTGTACATTTGAGAAGATGAAAACGGGAAAAGGCTACCAATTCGAGACAAAAAGGGGCACTTATTGGAAGAGAAGGGAGGCATTTATCAGAGATGGAAAGGGGCTGTTATCGGAAAGAAATAGGTGACCTATCAAAGGTCAAAGACGAGGAATGGGCCCTTATTAGAAATAAAAAAGGAAGACCAATATCGGGAGTAAAATAAAAGCACTTATTAGATGTCACAAGGGCACTTATTAGAAGGGAAAAGGCTGGGGGTACTTGAAAATGTGGGAGCACTTAAGGTCGTCTTCGCACTTCTTATAATCGGGCGAGGGGATTGGGGGAGAGGGGATGAGGCTGTAGTGTCCTGGGGGTACCTGGGGCTAATTGTGCTACGGGTTAACTTTACGGGGGTTAAATTTACGGGGTAAATGTCCTGGGGGTAATTGTCCATCGGGTAATTGTCCTGGGGTAATTTTCCTAGGGCTGTTATTGTCAGGGGATAGTTGTCTTAGATTCATAGTTCGATGTATATATCAGGAATAGTACATTGTGGATCTATTATAGAAAACTCGGTTGCATTTGCTTATCTATGGCTACATCTTTCCATTTCTCTCTCATCTTATCCTAGCTCTCTGTTTCTTTCTTTCTCTCTCTCTCCTTCTCCCTCTCCCTTTCTCTATTGTATATATCCCATGTACAAAACCATTCCCTCTTCTCTCGCCTCGATCTCTTCGATTCATCCCCCCTCCCTCTCTCGCTCTCTCATATTTCTCGCTCTCCCCCTTTTCTACACTAGTTTGCAGGACCAAACCCTGGTCAGCCGTAAAAGAGTGTCTGTACTGACTTCCATGGACCTGTACTATATAGCTGCTATATTGACACGACCAGTAGGTAGCTTAATAGGCTTCTCTCAAAACAAAATGATTTCCTGATAAAGTGTCAAATTAGGGTCTGTGCTTGTAGACTACTTGTATATCACGCTACGTCCTTACGATTCCCTCCTCCTCCCTCGTCAGCCTATCTATCTATCTATTTGTCTATCTATCTATCTATCTATCTGTCTAACTATCAATCTATCTATCTATCTGTCTATCTAACTATCTACCTATCTGTCTATCTATCTATCTATCTGTCTATATATCTATCTATCTATCTATCTTTCTATCTATCAATTTATTTATCTTTCTTTCTATCTATCAGTTTCTATCTATCTTTTTATCTATTTATCTATTTGTATTATCAAACTATATATTCACCTATTAATATGTTGGTATGCTTCTGTTTATTACTCGCTCTCTCTCTCACACTCTCCTTCATCCCACCAAACATGACTCAATCTCTCTCTTCCTTTCTCTCTCTGTCTCTGTCTCTGTCTCTCCCTCCCTCTCTGTCTTTCTCTCCCTCTCCACAACTCTCTAATGTTTTCCCACGCATTTTCAGCTCTCTTTGTCGTACAAAAACACAACGACTCTTGTGTGCAACGGTGTGATTGTGTGAAATATTATAGCGCCACCTCGTGTTAGCATTCTTAAAGCTGTCTTATCGGCGGCCGTTCGTGGACCGGCCATCGTCCACTCTATCGTCAACCCTAACGTGCAACATATTTGCATAAATAGATTACTTAAAAAGTGATCTAAATCAAAATCTTAGAGACCACATTACATGAAAACGATGTTTTTAGTACATCGTAACGGTCACAGTACCAAATATACATGGATCATCCATCTAAGAATATGCAATACGTAGGCAAAACGGGGGAAAAATACCCCCTAAGACGATTACCCCTAAGACAATTATCCCCCGGCCTATTACCCCATCCGGAAAGTTACCCCTTCTCCCAGGTACCCCCGGGGAAGCCCCCATCTTATTAAGGGCGGAGGCGACGCTACCGGGGGCTGGGGGCTCAGTGCCGTACCCCAAATGTCTTTTTTTTTCTGATAAGTGCCCCTTGTTACTTTTAAATGCCCCTTTCAGCCGTGGTAAGTGCCCGTGATTTCTTTTCAGTTAAGTGTCCCTTTTTGTTTCTAAATGCCAATTCCCCTTCCTGATTATTACACCTTTTCACCCGTTTGTCTATCTATCTATCTGTCTATCTATCTTTCTATCTATCTATTTATCTATCTATCTATCTATCTGTCTATCTATCTATCTATCTATCTACCTATCTTTCTATCTACCTATCTATCTATCTGTCTGTCTATCTATTTATCTATCTGTCTATCTGTCTATTTATCTATCTATCTATCTATATATCTATCTATCTATCTGTCTGTCTGTCTATCTATCTATCTACCTATCTATCTATCTGTCTATCTATCTGTCTATCTATCTATCTATCTGTCTATCTATCTGTCTATCTATCTATCTATCTATATACCTATCTATCTATCTGTCTATCTATCTATCTATCTATCTGTCGATCTATATGTCTATCTATCTATTTATCTATCTGTCTGTCTATCTATTTATCTGTCTATCTATCTGTCTTTCTGTCTATCTATCTATCCAGCTATCTATCTATCTATTTATCTATCTATATATTTTATCTATCTATCTATTTAGCTATCTGTCTATATATATATCTATCTGTTTGTCTATCTATATATCTATCTGTCCTTCTATATATCTATCTATCTATTTATTTATCTATCTATCTATTTATCTATCTATCCATCTATCTGTCTGTCTATCTATCTATCTGTATATACCTGTCTATCTATCTATCTATCTATCTTTCTGTCTATCTTTCTATCTATCTTTCTGTCTATCTTTCTATCTATCTTTTTATCTACTTATCTATTCTGTTTATTACTCTCTCTCTCTCTCTCTCTCTCTCTCTCTCCTTCTTCATCTCACCAAACATGACTCAATCTCTCTCTTTCTCTCTCTCTTCCTCTCATCCCATGTCTTTCTCTCCCTCTCAACAACTCTCTTATGTTTCCCACGCATTTTCAGCTCTCTTTGTCATACAAAAACACAATGACTCTTGTGTGCAAAGATGTGATTGCGTGAAATGTTATAGCGCCACCTCGTGTTAGCATTCTTAAAGCTTTCTTATCGCGGTCGTTTGTGGACCGGCCATCGTCAACCCAATCGTCAACCCTAACGTGCAAAATATCTGCATAAATATAGTACTTAAAAAGTGATCTAAATCAAAATCTTAGAGACCAAATTACATGAAAATGATGTTTTTAGTACATCGTCACGGTCACAGTACCAAATACACATGGACCATCTACCTAATGATATGCAAGAAATGGAAACGAAAATATGTAGGCAAAACGGGAAAAATAATTACCCCCTAAGACGATTACCCCTAAGACAATTATCCCCCGGACTATTACCCCATCCGGAAAGTTACCCCCTCGCCCAGGTACCCCCGGGACAGTCCCCATTTTATTAAGGGCAGAGGAGGCGCTACAGGAGGCTTGGGGAACAGTGCCCCCACATTTACAAGTACCCCAAATGTCTTTTTTCTTATAAGTGCCCCTTGTTACTTTCAAGTACCCCTTTCAGAGGTGCTAAATGCCTGTGTTTTCTTTTCAATTAAGTGTCCCTTTTTGTTTCTAAATGCCCTTTCCCCTCCTGATAATAACACCTTTCACCTCTTATAATAGCCCATTTTCAATTGCTCTAGATATGACATTTTTGAGAACTTTACAAGTTCATATTAAAAGTGACAATGCTAAAGTAGGTTTTTCAAAAGGGCACAGCTGAGAAGAAGCGGGAAAAGGCTACTAATTAGATACAAAAAGGGGCACTTATCAGGAGTAAAAAGGGACACGTACTGGAAGAGAAAGGGGGCACATATCAGAGATGAGAAGGGGCAGTTAACAGAAAGAAAAAGGTGACTTATCAAACGTCAAAGAGGAGGAATGGGCCCTTATTAGAAATAAAAAATGAAGACCAATATCGGGAGTAAAATAAAAGCACTTGTTAGATGTCACAAGGACACTTATTAGAAGGGAAAAGGAGGACTTATGAGATATATAATGAGCACTGACAGGTGCAAATTCTATTCATCAGAATAGGAAAGGGGGAACTTACCAGAAGAAAAAAAGAGTTGGGGTACTTGAAAATGTGGGGCACTTAACGTCGTCTTCGCACTTCTTATAATCGGGCGGAGGGGGGGGGGGGGGGGGGGGGGGAGTGTATGAGGCTGTAGCGTCCTGGGGCTAATTGTGCTACGGTTAAAAGGATTCGTTAACTTTGTGGACGCTTGATTTAATAAATTGTTGAATTTTGATATCTGTCTTGTATAATCATGTTTAGAAGGATAAATAAATAGCCAGGCATAGAAAGGTTTTCAAATATACAATGCTATATCTGTGAGTAAATACTCCCATTTACGAAAGCGTATGGCCATACGCTTTAGTCTAACACTGAGTCTATAGAGGAAAATGAGTCTGGCATTTCCGGTCACTTGCATATGTTTACTTTTGTGAAGGATATAATGATTTTGAAGTGCTCCCCCCCCCCCGGGCTTCATTTTTACACCATATTACATACACTGATAGCATGTAAGGCCAGGGAGCTCAGATTTTATCAAGCCTCTACAAAGTTACCAAATCACTTTAACTTTACGGGGGTAAATGACCTGGGGTAATTGTCCATGGGTTAATTGTCCTGGAGTAATTTTCCTAGGGCTGTTATTGTCAGGGGATAGTTGTCTTAGATTCATAGTTCAATGTATATATCAGGTATAGTACATTGTGGATCTATTAAAGAAAACTCGGTTGCATTTGCTTATCTATGGCTACATCTTTCCATTTCTCTCTCATCTTATCCTAGCTCTCTGGTTCTTTCCTTCTTTCTCTCTCTCTCTCTCTCTCTCTCCCTCTCTCTCTCTCCTTCTACCTCTCCCTCTCTCTATTGTATATATCCCATGTTAAACACCATTCCCTCTTTCTCTCGCCAAAATCTCTTGTTTTTCATCCCCCTCTCTCTCTTCTACACTAGTTTGCAGGCACAAACCCTGGTCAATCGTATAAGTGTCTGCACTGTAAGACTACCATAGGCCCTGTACTACCTTCTTCTTCTTAGTTTGGTTTTATTTGGTAATTAAAAAAAACAAAAAAATTAGGCGAAAAAAAGTCACCACCCGGAAGGAAGCCATGAACAAAAAAAAAAAGCATTTTCTTTTTAATTTATCTATTTTGGGGGTAATTTAATTTGTATTTTTTTTTCTTTTTTCTTTAATTTATTATTTTTTTTTTTAAATTAAATTTGCTTTTTTCTAAAAATAGATTGGTCTCCTTTTCAGATAGCTAGGCAGGCCGGTATGAAGTTAACTTGAAGTTAAGGAAATAAGAAGATAAGAATAGAATATATCTCAAAGGGACATCAACAAAAAAAATTCAAGTGAGAAAAAAAAATAAAACAGTTGAGGAAAATGGAAAAAAATCCGCCCCAAAACGAGACATAAAAAAAAAAGACGAAAGTCATTTTTTTTTTCAATTTTATCTTTTTTGGGGGTAATTTAATTTAAAAAAGAAAAAAAAAATTAATTTTTTTATTTTATTTTATTTTATTAAAAAAAAAATTTTTTTTAATTTTTTTTAATTTTTTAATTTTTAATTTTTAATTTAAATTTTTATTAAATTTTTTTTTTTAATTATTTTTAAGATTTTGTTTTTTTATTTTAAATTTTTTTTTAGATTTAATTTGTTTTTAATTTTTTAACTGATTTAATTTGTTTTAATTTTTTTAATTTATATCTTTTTAATTTTTTTAATTAAATTTTTTTTTTTTGTAAAAATAGATCGGTTTCTTTTTCAGTTAGCTAGACAGGCCGGTACGTAGTTAAGTTGTAAAGGAAATATAGAATGGAGATATATAAAAAAAAAAGTGTACTTTAAATCTCCCCTGTTTTGTAACATGCATCTTTGATCTTTTATATTCTCTGTTCACACTTCACAACACATAGACACTTTACTCTTCGTCAAGTGACAAGATCTTACGGTAGCTCTGATTAATGCAATGTCCGAATACTGGCTTTGCTACGCATTGGCTTCGGTTGCGCGCAGTGCAATGTTGCTAACGAACTCAACCGTAATATCTCCACAATTTATCACCCAATTTCAAAGAAAATATCATCCCTAGGTAATCTCAGATTCCTCTATTCATTGGTGCCATCAGATTTTCAAAAATATTTCTAGGACTAGGTTTTCAGATATTTCCCTGTCAGCAAAATTAGATCAATCGTGAAATATGGTCACACTACCATATTAACATTAGGGATACCTAGGGAAGACACTGAACCCAGGCACATTATGCATCTATATTTAGAAGTTTTTCTTCCTTTTCATGATGGCTGGATTATTTCCTGGGGCAGGCAATTCATAATCGTACTTGATAGGCTAATTGTTCCATTATCTATCCAGTGCAACTTCAATTTATGTACACTTGGGGCATGCACTACTAATAGTAATAGTGTCATTATGAAGACTACTCCATGGCCATGCATGCCCTTGGTTTTCGTATTCGTAAACAAAAGGATTTTTTGTATCTCTGTGTTTTTGTCCTAGGAATGGATAATTTTTTACTATGCTCTCAGAATCATACATCAGAATCATATTCATAAAAAGCTTGTAAGTTCCAATCATATCCCCGCTTTCTAAACTGACCACAAGCATGAAACAAGCAGACAAGTAACCGTTAGATGGCACAGCAGCATTCGCAGAACTGGAGTAAACATACGCTGCTAGGCTATAGCGCACACGCGGCGAGATCGTTGTACCGGCCTGTCTAGCTATTTGAAAAAATGAAATGTTTCCGCTACGGCGTTATTTTTTTTCCTCACCTGATCCTTTTTTTTTTCACACTTGAATCTTTTTTTTCAATGTCCCTTGCGGGGCTCCGTAATTTTCGCCTCAAATTTTCTTTTATTTATCATAAAATTACATATTCCTGAGTGAATATTCTTTCACAAATCCGTTCTGTTATATATTTTTTCTTGTCATTTTCATGTACCGGAAAAAAACAAACAAACAAAAGGTATTGCATATATTACGGGCCCCAAAAGTATTTCGCCTTTGCCCGCACATGTGTACTTCACACTTTCCCCCACCCTGTTTGACATGCCATCTTACCAGCCATTGAAGTACTTCTCGCAGGCTTTCGGTTAAAAAAAAACCTTAGTAAACATATGTTAATGGGGGCGATCACTGAACTTCTTTGCAAAAAAAATATATATATCTAAAAAGACAAAATAATGGTCAAATGTTAGTAACAAATAATTGCAGGATATTATATACATGGTGATGAATATAATAATAGGCATAATAACAATAATAACAACATGAGCAGCAACGACAATTAATATAACAATAGTAAGCCTATAAACTAGTAGAATTCCAATAATTTAGCTACCAGTAGGCCGGGGGGGGGGGGCACTCGACTCCAAAAGAGGTAGGTATGTGCCGCTGGCAAGACAAAAAAGGGGCCCTTCGGAACTACTGTATCATGAAAAGGATGGTCTTCGGAACTACTAACATTTTGGAAAAAGGGAGTCTTTGGAACTCGATTACAATATAAATATGATGATACGGAACTGGTTCCCACAAGTTCCCATTAGCTAAATACGCTGTGTGTCATGGCAAGTCTATGGTGTGTGTATTCATATAAGTGGGGTTGATTCGCATGCATGCGCTCAGCATGAATGCAAACTGAATTCCCTGGGGTGGATTGGAACCGGACTGGAAGCAATGGGGTAAGCACCTGGAATGGAACTCGTTTTCAACTTTTCACCAAAAATGATATTCTTCGAAATGGGCCGAGGCGGGCCAGAACGGCCGTAACGACGGAATGAAAAAATGGTATGCTTTGGAACGGAAATTTGAGTGTAAAAATGGGGGTCTTCTGGGTGGCACATACCAACCGCACACTATATACTGAGTGCCCCCCCCCCCCCCCACGCGGGCCAGTAGGTAGCTTGGTTACTCTTCTCTCAAGACAAAATAATTTTCTGATAAAGTGTCAAATTAAAAAAAACTGCTACACCACACTACGCCTTGACCTTTTCCTATTTCTGTTTCGTCAGCTTAAGCCACACTTCACCGAATGCCCACTAGCCCGAAGACCATGACACCGCTTAAAACACAGGGCAGGTAATCTGATGAAAGTTTACAGGCATAAACCGGCTAGTTATATCCATGTTCATTATTGAAGTTTCTTATCTACATTGATAATACTTCTACCAAACGATACATTGTACGTTTAAATATTTTTGCATAATATCTAATGTGTAGTAATAGTATTTTCAATATACATGTTATTCATTCATACACCTATATACCTCTTTGTCTACTTATCTTCTTTTGTTTGTGTGTGTGTTTTTTTTGCTTGTCAGGGAATTATGGAGGGAAACTGGACCCCCATAAGCCCCCCCCCCCCCCCCCCCCCCACTGACCGAATTTTGAAGGTCTGGCGAAAAAAATTGCTTTACCTACTGATTTGTGGTTGTAGTTTTTTATTTTGTTTTTTGTTTGTTTTTGTTTATTTAGTTTTAGTTTTTGTTTTTTGTTTGCTTTGGTTTGTTTTGTTTTGTTTTTCGTTTTGTTTTGTTTGTTTGTTTTTGTTTTTGTTTTTGTTTTGTTTTGTTTTGTTTTTTATTTTTTTGCTTTGCTTTGCTTTGCTTTGTTTTGTTTTGTTTTGTTGTTTTGGGTTGTTTTTTTTTTTTTGGGGGGGATGGCTCTGTCCCCTCTCTACCACAAACCCTGGTCAGTCGTAACAGACTGAGTGTCTGTACTATAAGACTACCGTAGCCCTATACTAAAGCTGCTCCTGACGCGACCAGCAGGAAACTGAGTTAGGCTTCTCTCAAGATACAAGGATTTTCGAATAAATTGTCAAATTAGGGTCTGTACCTGTAGACTACCCAATCCCTCTCTCTGTTTCATCTCCTGTTCCCCAGTAACAACTGGGCGTTGTGGCGTGCGCCTGTAATCCAGCTACCAGTGGAAGTTATAAACTGATTCAGCGGACCCAGGTTCGAGACTGAGTCACGTCTTTCGGATGGTGACGTTAAAGGTCGGTCCCAGACGTAAATAATCATATCTGATTGATACACGTCTGTAAAAACCCAATTACACACACACACACACACACACAGTAATTGTTATTGTTTTTAGATCAGATTTCTTTTGTACTGGAATCATCAGTATTATACAAAAATACACATGAATTTTTGTTCGAGTGTAGAAATTAAAACGTTTGATAAAGTGTGCCTATGTGCAATTATATTTCTTCCTTGGGAGGAACTATTCTGAGCACTACGAATTGACCTACGAACATGCTCGCGTCCTCTTGTCAAATCCATAGATGTATTAAATTAATTACCGTCACAATTATCTCTCTTCTCTTTTGTAGCTTCGCTCGATGCTTGGCATACGCTAATGCTTGAAACGGTATAGCGCCACCTGGCGACTTGATTACTATAGCCATATCCATCGCAAACGACTTCTGCAACGAACCAATGGACGATCTGTCGTCAACCTATTCTAAAAACTCAATCTGACCAGTAATTTACTTTATCAATCATTCAATTCAAAATAAAATAGTCTAAAGTTAATGAAAACTGCAAATCATCAAGCTCCAAAAGTACTGTACATTCTTCAATATCTCAAGAGTTCGCCCACCCTGTAGTTGAAATGTAAGGGAAACGAGAAAAGTAATAATTGTCCTTGCTGAGAATTCGGAGGAGCTCTAAATGAAAACATATTATAAACTTCATTTTTCATTTCTTTTTCTTTGGGTCCGTTCCCGTAATCCCCCCCCTCTCTCTCTCTCTCTCTCTCTCCCATCTTTCTCCCCTCTCTTTTCTTTCTCTCTCCACTCTTCTCTCTCCATCGATTCTCTCTTTCACTCCCTCTCTCTCCACTCTCTCTTTCTGTTCATTCTTTCTCATTTCTGTCTATATATTAATAAAACATTATTGTTGATCGTGTGCGTGAGTGAACGTGAATTCTTAAGATATAAGGGGAATCATACAAGAAACAAAATTAATCCGACTACTTTCCCCATTTTTTTTCTGCCTATATAGTTAATTACATTAATTAAACAATGATATATAATTAAATATTCATTCATAAATCTAAATTGACAGCTCATGACCTCTGACCTTTCTCCAAACGCTGCTCACTTTACCTCCCTAATGTGATGCATAGTTTTATATGCACATAACACGTCAACTTTACCTTGTCATACTGCAAATTATCAGACTCAGCTGAAAAAATATTATTATTGATTGACCTCTGTGACCTTTGAACTTTGACCCAACAACCCCCCCCCCCCCCCCCCAACAATTTTTCAAAGTGCATCTGACACTGGTGATGCATTTTATTACCACGTTTGGAGTATGTTATTCCTTGAGACACTGTAGACTATATTAAATGTATCTTGACCTATGACCTTTGACTATTTGCATACATAGTTACATTATTCCAGCTAAGCCAATCAAAATGTCTAAAGGGTGCCCACGAACATATTTTTATGAAAGATCGATCACTGTTTCTAATATGAATACAGAAACATGATTAGGCCTACATGGCTAGAAATCAAAGATCTTTATGAAGTAACCTCTGTAACCTTTGACCTTTGATCTAATTAACTAAAATCTATCTCAATATGATACATAATTCTTCCAAGTTTGAGGTCAACATACCTTTTAAAAATAGTTCTTGAGATATCGTAATAATGAGACTAAATATCTACAATTTCATGGGAATTACTTATGTAACCTTTGACCTTTGACCTAATTAAACCTATTTATTAAAAAAAAATATTTCCCTGTGGTAATACATACTAGATTCAAGTTTGAGGTCCATACCTCAAATGGTTATTGAAATATCACGACAACGAGGCTAAAACCCTATAATTGAATATAATTTGACCTCAAAGTCCTTTTAACCTTTGACCTACTTAATCCCCCCCCCCCCCCCCAATCTAGTAATTTCATCTTATTACTGGTAGCAAGACTGAACTTCATGCTGCAAATGCTTCATGAAATAACGCAATAATGGAAAAGCTTAATGAATAAATAAATTGATGGACGGCAGGCTGGGGGGGGGGGGGGGACAGACGGAGAAACAACCCGAAAACGACCCCCCACCCCCCCCCCCGGGATGTCACTGAAATACCTTTGGGAGCCAAGTCAAAGAAAGAACCTTTAAAGAAGTGATCGTAAAATTTGTCCCCAATACACGAAACCACACAACGACCTACACGGCAGCCTGATATGTAATAGCGCCACCTTGTGTCGGGATCCCTGTAGTCATTTCTTCGCGATCTGCTAATGCAACAGACCACGTGACATGCAGTCGTCACCCCCATCGTAAAACAAGATTGAACAAGCGAATTATTCTAAATTTGGTTTTATTTTAAAGATTATAGTCTAAAATAGATGGAAACGATAATAATTGTTTATCGTCACGCGCAAAGAAGCACATTATTCGGACTTTAGATAGATGCTTATTTTTGTGATGCTACTTTCAATGTCATTCATTGCCTTGCTCCAGTGTATTTCTAAACCTCTTCATTAAGATTCTTTTTTCTGTAGAATTTATATCAATTTTTTTTATTTTGAGTTGATGTAAGTAACTGTGATGGGATCGGGATAATATACTATATTAATGCAAAGTATGTCTTATCCAATATCGCTCTGCCGCCCTCTTGTGTTCAAATTATATTCTGTTCCCACAGTTGCACATAGAGTGCGCTATCACATCTGTGGCTGTCCAGTAGCAGAACGTACGTTTACAGGGATGGGTTATTATGGTTCTATTTTTATAACGGTTTAAATCCGGATCAGGAATTAAAAACAAATAGGGTTATTAATTGTATAGATAGGGCTTTGAATATATATAACTACAGATGCATGCAGATAATACATACCTATTTCTTTCTCTTTGGTTCGTTCTGGTTTGTGCTAAATGTTTGTTGACTTTGCTTCGCTATAATCGTCTCTTCCTTCTTGCGGCAAGCTTCATTTTTAGTCGCTCCTGATCCACTGTTATGGCTATTATTTTTATTTCCTGTAGGAACATTGGTGCCTGAATCAGATTTTCCCGGACTATACATCTCGAGATATACTTCCTATCTGAAATCACTTTCCACATAAACTACGGCATCCTACCCGTATCTTCGAGCATCGGTGAATATGCACGACCTAGTACTGATTATTCATAGGGTTTGCATATTCATGATGCATGCTGGGCGTGTTCATAATTATGTAAATCAGACTGTGACGCATAAAATGGGTGTACCAAACACTATTCGGTTCAGGGGTCATTCTTGTTTACAATTTTCTAGCATAATATTTTACGTCGTTTGGATTTATATAAATTCGTAAGGTGTGACTATTATGTGAACGTATTTATGATTATAAGAAAATTGATTTTGGAGGTCCTTTTCAGTAGTGTTATTTTTAAAAATACATGTACTTTATATCTTAGAGTCAACATTTGTCTTATAATCGTATATTCATTCCATCTACTATCGACAGCCTTTCCATTTGCATCTCTCTCTCTCTCTCTCTCTCTCTCTCTTTTCTCTTTCATTTCTTTGCATACCCGTCCATCTTAATTGGGTATCCATCTCCTTTTCTCCTTCTTTTTAACTAATTCCTCTTTCTCTTTGACCACCAGCTCTCTCTCTCTCTCTCCCTTTATCTCTCTCCCACCCTCTATCTCTCTTGATCTATCATACTTTCTTTATATCTCACTTCTTTATTATATTCTCTTTCTATTCTCTCACGACTGCTTTCAAACAACGCCGTGCATCCTATATCAGTATATCACAATCTAATTGCATTCTAATATTGTCAAACATCAAACAAAATTAAGAAAGACTTCATAATCATTTAATTAATAGTTTCTTACATTATTTTATTCAATATCCTACCAAGCTGTTTAATCACTCCTGAACAACATATATAAACAAATATTCGACTTAATCTGCTACAAATTAATTTCTAAGTTGAATAGACAAAGTTATAGCATAACCACTACACAGGTTTCTCATCTTAATTGAATTAATCATTTAAATAGAATACATGTACATGTATGTACTAGTACTACTCTTCATAAAAATAGTTTTGACATACTAGCAAATCAAGGTATGTCTGTAAATTCAGAATCGGTTACTATGCAACATATTATTCAACTCTTAGTCAACTACCTTACACATTTAATGCATATTTACATTACGTAAATAAAAACTATATTTTCCACTGGAGGATGATTTAGATGCTTTGATTATATATTTACATTGCAATATTAGCATTATCATTTGTTTTTTCTTTTTCTTTCCAGTTGGAATGGTTAGCATCTGATCACACATTTTTTCTGATCACACAGTGATGTGATCTAACATTCATGACAAGTAAATATAATTTTAACATTAACTACAAGTTTAGTACGGGTGGAATTCAGTGCAATGACCAATTAAAAGAACATCATATATAGGGTGACCTAGTTAAAACAATATTTCATTGGGTCCTCACAATTTTGTATGTTATGCTTTAACGAGTGGGCGGAGTACCCTTAGAGTACAATATGTGTTTTCTGTTCTATGACGTTGGCAGCTTCATATTTGAGAATCAGATAGCTCAGATTTGCTCTCAAACCCTCTCGTCACAGTCGAGTTGACTGACATCTTTATATTTGCAGGACTCGTTGTATATTTCTTTATTTTCAGAGCTGACTTCGTTGTTATTTCATAACTTTGAATAACTGCCATGCGTCACTTTTGACATTTTTAAACATTTATTCATTCGAGCACTTTCTCGTCAACTCTGTGTAGTCACATTTTGCTAATCAAATTTTACCACTGCCATTGATTGTCATAGACAACGTTCGTTTTATGAATATGTCAATAGGCATCAACTTACTTCGTTAACATTATCATTTGTATCCTCATCGTTTCTTTGACGCATTTCCCCCTTGCATTTTGCCACGTATCTTAAACTCTATGTGACCACATATCCACGAACTAATTCGTATGTTATGAATATTTTGTCTACAAGTCACCATTCATTTAACCTCCTCGAAGACGCATACTGAGGTTGACTGTGGAGTCATTTCCTATACTCGTCTCATGGACTTTGCGTCGACCTGACACCGGCACTCCAGCACAATTTGAGTGGCACTGGCTTGGATCCATACTGCATTGCCTGGCACAACTGCTGTGTAGTTTGTCCAGTGTCCAGTCTAAGTTTGCCGTCAAGGAAACAGTCTTCCCATTGCCTGGGGACGCGAAAATGTTGATGTCCTGAAAATGTGATACAGAAATGAAATATTTAGTTGTTTGACTCCCTGTTTATATGAAATGCCGTTAATCTTCTGTTTGGAAAATGGAGTTGTAACCATGGATACATTATAATAGGAATAATAACAGAAAAGAAAGGTAAGACATATTTCATATTTTTTTCATTGTTTTAACCAATTTTATTTGGGCTCCTTTTCTAGTTTAGGTTCTAATCAATTAAGGCTTTATCTGTTCATAGAATGTGAAAAAAAAATTAAAAAAATAAAATTTCCGCTTATAATTATACCGAGCATGACTAATTTCCGATTTTTATATACTCTTTCGACAAAAATAAAAATCTATGAAAATATATGTTGAGAATATCTGCAGGTGTGGTCATTATGAATTCTGTAATCTGTTTCCTGTATTATAACATTTCATTGATGCAAAATATTACTAAACGAAGGCTATAGAAAGGAGGGTAGAATATAAAGTAACTTACTCTATTATGTCTAGGTGGCTCATTCCCATAGGTGCCAAAGGTGTTAGGGTTGTAGTTCCCGCGTCGAGACGGTTCATTGCCTTGGGTGCTGTATCCCTCGGTGTGGTAGCCGCCATGGGCATTCGGCCCACTGCCATTTTGGCTCGGGTGGGTTGAACCTCGTTCGTTGTTGCCCCGATGTTGGGATGGCTCATTACCTTGGTTGCCATATGTATTAGCGCCGTCATATCCGTCGTCATCCCCTCTCTGGCCTTCGTTGCCGGTGTTTCCGTAGGTGTCCATAATTCTCTTTGCGTCCTTCTTTCTGACGATGCGATGAAAATATCACAGTCACAATCTATTCAGAGTCTTGTTCACAATTTTGACAACTTGTATGATTTCGAATAATATTTAAGTAACTGTAGCTATAATTCATCCGTTGAAAGGTTTCTTTCGTCAGGATATAAAATGACTCGGCGACGTCGCAGCCGGCTTTTTTATACATACTCGTTTTCGGAAATGGGGAATCCCACGACGTCGGTGAGACATACGTCAGTGATACGTTTGGTCTAGAACGATCTTTGGTAATCACATATTTTGGGAGGAAAGGGGATTTATTCTGGCGGAGCATTGGGTATATTTAAATTTCTGTAGTTTTATTATTATTTCGTACAGCCTTTGACGGGTCTTTGTTAATATTTCGTAAGGTTTCATGTCACGATTTTCAACAATGTTGATCTTTGTCAATGTTGTAAACCTCAACAAAACTGCCATTTTCAGTAACCGTCAGAACCACCATAATCAATACTGGAATGAGATATTTTCTATTTCTGAAATAACTTCACTATTCGATGAAATATGTACACTTACCGGTATACATGGGTATCAGAATATCCTCAGGAACATTATATACTGATCACTCCAGTAAGATACAGGAAAAAGATCACCATTCCAACAAGAAGACAAAAATAGATGATGCCGCTTACCCCAGGTAGTGATTTCAGCTGTTGAATCAAATAGAATATTATCAAAATAAAACAAACTACATGGCAGGTGGATTTTTATTAGAGTTTACAGATTGATGTTAACAATCAGTCCAGTTTATGAGACGTGGGTTGTATATTGAAAACATAATTCAGTCATTTCATTAATTAATTAACTGTATTTATCCGTTTTAATGGATGATATCCTGGCTGATGTTCTCGCACAATAATTTTCCTCTCTAAATATTTAAGATTTATCATTTTTAGATTTAAATTCCAGTAGCATCTACTTACACGGTGTCGGCACACTTCATTGGGAGTTGGGCCGGGTGTCGGTCTGGACTCCATGGTGACATTTATGAGTTTTCCCAGTTTTTTGGCGAAATTGCGGCTTCAGAACGAAGACTAGCACAGGTCATTGCTTGATAACGTAGCGGCAGATGATTGGGTAAGCTCGTTCCGCCTCATTATATATTCGCGGGGTTTTTTGATTCACGAGATCGTTCAATATTTTTTCCTTCTCAATTACACATTGCACAATATCACGGGCTATTGATTTTTTAACCCATTGTTCCAGTATTGCACCCCGCCCTTTCATCTATTTGAAGTTATCTTAAATCCACATTAATTTTATACATTTGTCACTAACAATTGTTGTAGCTTTCCCTACCTCTATCCCATTTTTTACCCCAAGTACGACAACACCTCATTTTAAATTTCCACTCTCTTCACAAGAACGGGTCTCCTTTTACTGTTTCATAGTTTAGAACCTTCCTCCTCTCTATCACATCCCCCTCTTTCTCATTCTCCGTTTCTATCTCTCATCTTATTCATTATTATGCCTTCTCCTTTAGAAAAAAAAATCTTTCTCTTTCTCATTCTTTCTCTTGAAATATCTCTCATTCCTTCCCTCTCGCTCTCCCAAATATTCTATTATAATTATATTTAATGGCTTTCATCTCTAGCATTTCTTGGATTTCCTCTCGACGCCCAGCAAACAAAACTATATAAATGAAGACATACACTATTAATATTAAACAGTCTAAATTTATGTTTAATTACCTAGATGTCTAAAAATGCCATAAGAAGAAAATGCAGTAAAAATGTGATCAGTGCAATGATTAATTTCAATACAGATTAACTAAAGATTAACAAGATAATTCTACTCATGAATACTTATGAATCAATACAGATTAGCAAAATATATTGGACCTATGAATACTTGAATTCTCCTATAATTACTAAATAAATTTATATTGGCAGTTAAAAAGGTAAAATTTAACAGCCAAATTTCCTTCCAAAAGAAGACAATAAAATTCATTGTCGACCGGGGCGTCTCTAGTGAATCGGCGGGTGGAGATGACACAATCTATTGAAAATTGTGTCGAAAATATGTGGTCGGAAAATGTTTCAATCCAATACTTATTATTCTTACCATATAAAGAAAACATGGTTACTCTTTCTCCCCACCCCTTTTTTGGGGTTATTTTGGAAGGTAATACTTTTTTTAAATCCACTTTCGAGCAAACAAATCTGACACGCCTCCCCCTTTTCAAATCACTAATGCGAGCCCGTGATTTCGTCACCCATATATTGCTTACATATGAAACAAACGGAGAATCAGGTGCGTTGTAATCATGATGTGTAATTCCCCAATGTGATCAAATATAATGAATCATAATCATGGTATTCACATGCAAATCTGCGTTAGGGTAGAGTGAAGTAAACATTTCAAAGCGGAACAACTTCCTGCATTAACATATTCCGTGGGCGGCTCTATGGCAACCGATAGAATTCTTGTTGGCAAGGTCTTCGTGACATTTTGTGATAGTCTGTGTATGATTTGCAAGCGGTTTTTGAAGTACAATACACATATTTTGCTGATATGTTCAGTTTATCTATTATAGAGATTTTATTCCAAGTTCTAAAGGTGAGGTACGTCACCTTTCATATCAGCAAATCAAATCCAAATATCCCTTAATTTTGCCCTTAGCGCAAAATCATTGCACGAGGCATTTTGTATCTAACTATTCACACAACGATACAAAAAAGTAGACTACGCATTGATACTATCCATAGGAACTGTAACATGATTTTATAAAAGTAATATTAATTTATAAAAGTAAGAAATAGGTAGGAATGTTAAGCAATTTTTATGAACATAACTATTAAACGAAATAGGTTTTACTTAGAATATTTTGTATTGTGTACCTTGCTTTCATCATTTTCGAATGATCCACTAGGACTTAGGGCTTGCCGAGAAAGAGTGCTGTGTAGAAGTTATGACTTAATCAAGAATTTACTATTTGATTTAGCTCTTGAAGTGCAGTTCTGAATACAATAAGTAAATGACATGAATAGTTGCTAGTCGAGTCTGTTTTAAGGACACTGGTAATTCTACGCTGATTATCATATATATACATGTACGTACAAGCACAGAATCATTATGTTATGGTTTACTGGTCGCCGCCCCCACGGAGTCGTCCATTGACAATCACTTCACTGCCATTTCTTATCCTAGCATCCAACAATGTTTCCCTGTCATGTAGCTGTTTTGAGCCAAATGTAAGATAGAACTGATCCCTGTGCATCCCGATTAGCGCAGAGACCTGGTCCAAGAAGAAATCTTGTGTCCAACCCAGTACGACGTCCATAGCGACATACTTTCCATCAAGTTTCTTGATTCTTATATTCACCTGTAAATGAAGGAAGCCAGCAAATAAAACATATAGTGTAAAAAACTTTCATATTTTCCTCAAAGATACAACGATAATTGCATTTCTTCATAATCAGCCAGTGGCAGGTGGGGAGCATAAATTTAATATATCTTCTCGACATTAAAATACAGGATATAATTGATTTTAACTATATGAACAATAAAAGCTAGATAATGTCTCATTTATTACACGCATTTGTTTGATCATTATGCAGTTTATTAGTATGCAGTTTACTCCAGGACTAAACTACTTTCACAATTATATTTATATCGAGTATGACAAATTACGTGCATACACTTATGTAGTAAGCCATATTCACGTACGTTGTCGCGCACTGATGGTTCATTCTGAATGCCCCCGGGTGTGGGCTTGCCTCGCTCCCTGCGTTCCCGTGGTTGATTCATCTAATGGAGGGAAAGAAAGAACAAAGCGTAATACCATTAATATCATTCAACCATTATACCTGTTAAGATTTCGGCCGTGAAAGGCACTTTGTACATTCCAATCGTCTTTTTTTTAATACCTTGCCGAAATGGCAACGCATGTAGTGATGTATCTCTGTTTCTTATCATCAATGAGAACAGAACTTAATTACAATATACACTTCGGATGCGAATAATTATGGTCTTTTTTTCTGATTATATTCTTCATTGTTTAAAATGGCATACGGGCACAAGTTCGCCAGAGGGGGTTGGCGACTCGAATATCAACATTTTCTATATTTTGGCGGAGAACTAAAATTGTTGACATTTTTTTCATTTAATTCTGTAATTTTGTCATCAAAATATTCTAGTTACAAAGAGACCATCTCGCTGTCAGAATATTAGGTGACGGTTGTCCCAGGACCCAGCCCCATCCAGCCTGCGACGCCCATGATTATAAGTAATATACATGTAACAACGGAAGACGCGGATTCTTTAGGCAATGTTATAAATCAAACTACGAAATCATCACCAATGGTCAAATATTTCATTAATATCTATCACGATTTACTTACTTTTGAAAACTGGAATACCCGATGGATATCTTGGTTAATTCTGTCTCAGGATAACAGTCGGAATTTCGGATGGAATGCTACGAGAATCATACGTAGTAGCACCACTCTGTGCCAGGTTTGTCGCCAATATGAGTTGATTTGTATAGCGGAAAGATACACCATCTACTGGGGAATTCCAACTCATATTCATACCGACGTCGTGGTATCAAACAAAACCAAGTCAAAAGGACAAACAGGAAAAATTTTTAGTCAGGTAAATTTGCGCAATACATGAGCTATTGCTCACACATTGTCCCAGCGATCAATTTAAATGTTAATTTCTCATTTTCTTTGTGAATGAGGTTTAAAAAATCATGGGAACAGATAATAGCAAAGCAAATCTTCTAAATTTGAAATAAATTTCCTTTACAACCATAAATTCAAATTACTCAAAATATCTATCAATTTAATATCAACAAACTACTATAATTCTTATTTTCCCCTTCCTCATATATGAAGTGGATGCGGAATACAATATATAGTATACCGTAAAAAAACAAATTTACCATCCGACATGCGTCCCCCATTATTTTAAAAGAAATATTAA
Source organism: Heliocidaris erythrogramma (assembly GCA_025617745.1). Lineage (NCBI taxonomy): Eukaryota > Metazoa > Echinodermata > Echinoidea > Camarodonta > Echinometridae > Heliocidaris > Heliocidaris erythrogramma. The sequence goes on along the minus strand of CM046871.1, from coordinate 30,429,475 downwards.
TTCTATTAGCACTAGGACCTTTAACAGTATTCATATAAATCCCATATTTAATCCCATGCCTAACGCCATTTCAGATACACCATCATCGTCCTCTTGGAGTCGTCACCCTCGTGAACCCCTTTAAAAAATTTGAAAAGGGTAAGGATTATTACCATCCCCATCATAACCATCAACTCATTCATCAACATCACCGTTTTCGACGTCATAATGTCGTCATCGTCCAGTTGGCGTCGTCACCATAGTAATTCTCTTTCTCGAAGATAAGGATGGCGAGGGTGGCGATTATTATTATCATCTTCATCATCATCATCAACGCATTCATCAACATCACGTCATAAGATCCTCATCGCCCACTTGGTGTCGACACTCTCGTCATCCTTATCTTCGAAGATTATCGATGACGAGGGTGACGATTATTATTATCATCCTTAAAAGAAATCATCATCATCACAGTTTTCGACATGATGGAATACTCAACTTGGAATCGACGCCTTAGTCATCCTCCTCTTCGAAGATGACGAGAGTGACGATTGTTATCAACATCCTCATCATCAACGCAGGCATCATCATCATGAATATAATCATCACCATTGCCATCAACACAACAATCACTATCATCTCTACCACTTTTTTTAAATTTATGTATATCATCATCACCACTGTTATCGGCATCACGATGATATTAATTTGAGAAACACAATTCATTCTACATCATCAACCTCTTATAACAACGGTAAAAACGAATGCATCTATTACACTTTAACATTTATTACAGCCAAATTTTATTTAAAAAAAATCTTTATGAATAAAACTGAATGATCTAAATTATCCTTAGCAGCAAAATTTGTAATCTGAATTACCAATGTCTTTATATTTCATCGGCCATATTAAATCAAATAGAAAAGCTAGAAAAACATCTATATCTAAGACTGACAACCTGCTACGTGATTTCATAACCTATTTTTATTTGAATTACAAACAAACTTTTATGGTTAGTGACCCGTTTTGTCACATGTCTGACAACCCCCGCGTCTCACTGCTTCAGGCTTTCCGAGCGCTCATATCGATAATAGCAATGACCTCATTCACTGGAGAAATCCCATGCTCTACAATGGTTATAATGCTCATATGCCTACAATGAATGTAGGCGCGGCAATGTGTCGCACAGACACTGTGCGTTGGCAAGCTGCCAGTGCCGATATTGAACGGTACATCCTATTTCAGCGAAATTTTCACTGTTACGCTTGTTTAATTTTACTCTATTTATTCAAATCAACTTGATATTAGGGTGGATCCCTGAATGTTAGTCTTGTTTCCTCTGCCGATTGCCCCTTTTCTCTTGTTATGGTCACAGCTTTTTTTTTGCCGTTACATTACCCATATTCAAGTAGTGGTATGCTATCAACCCAGTATAAGTATTCAGATACAGTTGAAATTAATACATGCTGCAGATTTCATACGGAAGCAGATGATTTATTCAAAACTTTGATATGAATATGGAATTATCATTTGGATACAATCCCTCAACAGTGAAAAACCGATAACAAGAAATAAAGTAAAGTAAAGTGAAACCAGGTTATATATTTGTGTGTGTGTGTGTGTGATTTGCCGACAAGGCTCTAAAAAAATATCACATTTTCGACAAAGATTTTGAGATGGGGGGGGGGATACTTTTTTTCATGAATGGAAGGTTGAGTACTGGGAAAGGTGAAAATATATTTATGAGCTATGTTATTCTTGTTATTCCCATGTGTAGCAGTATCATAGTGGCCATATCCCATAATTATTGTTCTTCAATGCCCTCACATTTCAAACATGACTAAATCGATTAACAAATGTGGATCAAATTTCTGTTGTGTCATTTTTGTGTAATCCTATATACGCATATATGTGCAGATTACCACCAAGGTTTACTAAAATCTGTAAAAATATAATTATGATGATCAAACTTCATGATATGCAATTATTAACTTCTAATACATGGCCATCCAGAATAACTAGTTTCCATCAAAATGCAATTGTATGAACGGTATAATAAACATCACCTTTGAAACTAGGATTGATACACATGCATGCTTCATTATAATGAAACATGTAAATCATATCAAGTAACGATTTATATAGATTTGCACAGACGCTTTAATCCCACTTTACCTTTCGCATATATACAAGAAAGAGTCATTTAAGTGATAATAACGGTGACCTGCCAATTTTGTTTACACTTGGCCCCCACGGAGCTTTGGTAGTACGGACACAAGAGATCCATCTTTCATTCCAGCATCTTCCAAAGTTTCTTCTCCCTGTAATGTCTTTCCTTTAAAGGTAATAAAGAACTGACTGCTGACCAATTTAGCCTGGAGGTTTTTCTCTTTTTGAATGTGGTTTAAAACCTTTCCAAGAAATTCTTTTTGTGTCCATCCCAACTTGGCGGTCATTGGGTATTTGCGCCCATCAGGCATTTCTATCTGGATCTCCACCTGTATATGATAGAAGCAGATTAATTAAAGTTGATAATCTGCTAATCAGTATGAACGGCTGACATAATTCATCTGAGTTATTAATATGCTGTTCGCTTTCTCTTACTACGAAACATGCCTTGCCCAGGACATCCCATGACCGACAGCCTAGGTGACCGAAAATGCGGATCTAGAGAACCTTCAGAAAAGTTGTCAGATGGCCAACGAGACCAATATGTCGGTCTCGATGGACGACTGTTTCATGAGCCTTCTAACAACTTTAAGAAGGCATGTCAAACTAGTGGGCTGTAGCCACATTACAATTATTTACAACAAACTATATCTATATGAGTCAAATATGAACAAAAATGTTTAATCGCGCCTAGATGAATATATCTCCTTAGATATTTATTTTAAAAATGTCACATACCTCCTTGTGCTTTGACGATTCATTTTTAGTTGGCCCAAATGTATTTTCTTCATCACTATCTGAGTGTTCAGACGGTTCGTTCTCCCGTACTGAAGAGGATTGAGTTAAAGTCACGTCAATGGTGCATCCATCATATAGTCCAGCTTCGGTGAGGGTTTTTCCGTCTTTCAGTTCATCCTCTTCGAACTTTAAAACTAGCCCTTCTGTGCTCTGTTCCTGCTCTGTCAACTTCTCCGCTACCTTTTCACGTAAGGTTTCTGTTTTCCATGAGAAGTCGCAGTCATCCAGAGTGTACTGGTCATCTCCGTATTTGATATAGATCGTCATCTAAAAAGGTAAAAGGAATGACGTTTCTATCATCCAATGAGTAAACCTCTAAAACCCTTAGGCATGTGGACGAAATTTTGCATTTTACAACCGTCATTGCATTACAGATATAAAACTGTATTTACTGCTGCACCTGCAAGTGTTGATATCACCGACAAGAACGATATGGAATTGAAATATAAAATTTTGTCGGTAATTATTATTATTTTATATGAATCATATTCAAACGTTCAAGAATAATATTTCGAAAATCTTTCATAATTATAAATGATAGGCCTCTCCATTGTTTGAATGAACGGAACTGAGTCCTTACAGTGAGTATAGTATAAAAATTAAATACTGTCAATACTTTTCGGCCTTTTTATTCACCATTCAATCACTAAATGATAAAGATCCAGGTATCTTCTTCTTCCTCAGTAATGTTTCAAGTTTAGATGACTAATGTCGTTCTCCAGATTGAGATATCAAAATGGTATTCTTGTAGAAGCATGGACGGTTTTTAAAAACTTGCAGCAATATTGAATAAGCGTCGATTACAAAGCCCCAATGCGCATAATGTGATGTGGGAATTTCAACGATACACTCAATTACTTATGCGGCGGGTAAGTTCCTGCGCTGTGTGTTTCCAGCCCATATGTCTAGCCCACACAATACAGTGCAAGCTTCATTGATTTTTAGTGAAGAAGGCTTTGTAAAAAATGTACTGTTTAGGTGAGCTCCAAAACGTATTTCTAGATTTCTTAGATTTCATCAAATAAATGGCATGATACTCAAATTCTTTGTGGTCGTAATATGGTAATTCGCCGATAAATGTTGCGAGATCTTGTTGGCACAATTTAAATTCTTTCGTCTAATTACAGTCATGTTCCATCGTTAGGCTACCCCATAACTATTTTGCTATTTCCATTTAGAATTAGGATCTTCATAATTACTCTTATGGACATTATAAATATCACTGTCATTGACAATCACTCTCAATAAAACCAGCACTTGGGGTACAACACTATTCTTAACCCCGACCCCCAGGCATCCTGACTTATATTTTCTGCACATTTGTTACCAAAATAGGAATTCTAAGCAGCATCTTGCACCTCATCACCCTTTTTTCTAACAAAAATCATCATGGCCGAGCATAGTCACCATACCAAACATTTAGGGGATAGGATCATTATTAATTTTCTGGAATGATATTCGACCCAGCGAATAGTAATTTGAATATTTTATTCTATTATCTATCATCTTTTTGGGGTTAAAAAAGCCATGTTCACTTTCATTAGGCCTAAATTTACAAAACTAGTATTTTGTTTTGGGATCAATTTCCTAAAGTAAGTCCCATACTGCATTATACATCACCGGTGACGGCTTTTACTTCTGCCACACTCGTCAACAATTTAATAACATGCCTAATGCCATTTCAGTTGCACCATCATTGTCCGCCTGGCGTCGTCACCTTCGTCATCCTCTTTTTCGAAGATAAGGATGACGAGGGTGACGATTATCATCAGCATCATTACCATCAACGCATTCATCACCATCAATGCATTCGTCACTATCACCGTTTTCGACATTATAATGTTGTCATCGTCCACTTGGCTTCGACACCCTCGTCATCCTCTTCTTCAAAAATAAAGATGATGAGGGTGACGATTATTATCATCATCATCATCCTTCAACAAAGTCATCACATCACCGTTTTTGATGTCATAATGTCTTCATCGTCTACTTGGTGTCGTCATCCTCGTCATCCTGTTCTTCAAAAATAAGGATGACGAGGGTGACGATTATTATCACCATCGCCATCAACGTATTCATGGCCATCACCATTTTCGACGTCATAAGATCCGCATCGCCCACTTGGCGTCGACACTCCTGTCATCCTCTTTTTCGAACATAACGAGGGCGACGATTGTTATTATCATGGTCACCATCTACGCAGTCATCACTGTCACAGTTGACAACATTTTCATTTCATGAATATCACCATCCACACCACAAAATAGCAACTCGTCTTCACTTTAATTTTATGTGCACTCAGGTCATTCCTATTGTTGCAGTTGCCATAGTCACCCTCGCTCTAGACATCAACATGTTCACCATCATCTCGTTGACGATTACAAGGATCGAGATATCGGAGATGAGGAATATAATCATGACTATTGCCATCAACACAATCATTATCATCACCATCACTTTTTTAGTTTATGTTTATCATCACCACCACTGATATCATTAATCTGAAAAATCAAAATTTATTCTACACCATCAACCTCTTATAACGACGGTAAAAACGAAGGCATCTATTATACTTTAACATTTATTACGGAGATATTTTATTCCAAAAGAATCTTTATGAAAAACTTGTAATCTAATTATCAATGTTTTTATCTTTCGTCTGCCATATTAAATCAAATTTTAAAGATTAACAACCTGCTACGTGTTTCATAACCTCATTTTATTTGAAATACAAACAAATTTTATGTTTAGTGACAAGTTTTGTCACATGTCCAGCTTCCCCCATGTCTCACTGCTTCAGGCTTTCCGAATGCTCTTATCGAAAATAGAAATGGACTCTCTACAGTGGTTATGCTCATATGCCTACGATGAATGTAGAGTTGGTAATTCGTAGCACAGACACTATGCTTTAGCAAGATGCCATTGATATGGCGATATTGAGCCATGCGTTATAGCATTATTTGTATCCCTGAATGTTAGTCTTGTTTATGACTGTTTGAACAAAGTAGGTCGCTACAATGAGGATAATAGCCTGTAGTATGAGTTGAGCTGTTGTTGCGATTTTCATATATGTGAATATAGATGACACAAAGAGGGTTTGACGGGGGGGGGGGGGGGGGGGGGGCTGGTTCATTTCCGTCCCGTCACTAAATGTTTACCTCAATCGATACGCTGTCTGTTCTTAGGGGCAGTCACATGATCATGCTGGGTTTTTCCAAACCAAGTGGTGACGAAATGGTGCAAACTGCCTGCCCGTTTTATTTTTTTTTAAATATCATAAATCCCTTCACTTTGACTTTACTCCTTAGTTAAACATCATTTGAAAGAAATCATACCGATATTGATTATGATATATTTACAGTCACATTATCATAATTTCATAATTTCATTAGTTCATTGTGCGTATTGCCTTGTTGTCATGCGCCTGTTTTGTGAGTCATGTATTTCACACCTATAAAAGTGGATTTTTTAAACCTTCTTTAAAATTGGTGTCGAATTAAAACACTCACTCCCTCCATGTCACTCTTACACTCACACACACACGCACACAACCACACCCACACAAACGTCCACACACACGGACACGCAACCACATTCGATTTCTCCCTTTCCCTTTTCCCCCTCTCTGTCTCTCTCTCTCTCATTTACTCTTTTTTGTATATTTTTCTCAGTCACTATGCTCTTTCTCCCCTATTCATCATCTCCTCCCCCCTCTCTCTCTCTTCCGCACCCTCCTCTCTCTCTCTCTCTCTCTCTCTCTGTCTTTCATCCACCTCTCCCCAGTTCCTCTCACTCTTCATACATTCCTCTGGTCCTGTGTGTTTTCTTTCCTTTGCCAATTGCTACTTCTCCCTTGTTATGTCGCACAGCTTCTTCTTTTCTTTTCTGCAATACCCAGATTCTGTTTTTGTACGCTATCACTCAAACAAAATTATTCAGATACAGTGAAAATACTACATATTGTAAAATTTCATAGGGAAGCAGATAATTTATTATACACTTTAGCAGAAATTTAACATAAATATGGAATAATCACAGGGGTAAACTCCCCAACTAAAACTGAGGAATATCAGGGGCGTCACTATACGAGTTTGTGAGAAGGAGGGGGTGGGATGGAAAAAATCTGCCAAATCCTTCCTCCCAGAAAATAACCCGGGAAATTAAGTAAAACAGTTTATCAATTTTTTCGTGATTGGCAGACAAGCCTCTAAAAAATACATTTCCAGACAGAAATTTTGAAATTGGGGGGGGGGGGGGGGGGGGTAGTATTAAATACACCATGCCAGCGACACCGATGTTTAACATAAATTTTCAGTGCTTTCTCCCTAGTTTGTCACATCATTACAATTGACACTCAAGTAGCAACATGAATAATTTTTATGATCTCCCTGACATGAAAACTATCTGCCCTAGATTAGGAGGTTTCAATTAGAGATTGCTTCTTCCACTGAAGATTATGACATTCGTATCCAGTTTTACAAAGAAAATGAAGTTACAAAATTAGACAATTACCTATTGCCTATTGCCAACAAAACCATTTTAAATTCATAATTAATTCCCCTGTAGATACCCCCTCCCCAACAACAAATATTTCTATCCTTTTTATTTAAAGTAGGCCTAAAAACATTGGACATTCAATATGTAAATAATATACACTTACAGTAAATAGAAGGAAGTATGAAATGAAATAACTAAATAAAATATTCAGAATCAATTTACTTTAGCTACTTAGCGTATATAGTATACACTTACAGTAAATAGAATATAAGGAAGTATGAAATGAAATAAGTAAATAAAATATTCAGAATCAATTTACTTTTAGCTACTTAGCGTCTTTAGCATGCAAACTACGTCAATCACCGCAAATCTGTCATTGACATATTTTTTCAAATGAGGCCTATAAATTTCTTGGTAATGACTTATTATCATTACATTTCAGAATGAAAAACATTCACATGCTTTCAAATTACACATTACACAATAATAATCACATGTGTATTGAGCATTTTCAACGTATAAACCTCCAGTGGCGTAGCATGGACTCAGCTATGGAGCGGGCACTGGTACCATCAGTGGGGTAATGAGACAAAAATTTTGAGGGGCTGAGCATAGGCACACGGGGCCCAATTTCTGATTACTTGCGAGCGAGCGAAGCGAACAAGCAAAAAAATCCCGACCATTTTTTGGAATGAAAATGTAATTTTGTCATATATCTGGTAGGTAATTTGATTTTTCCCCTCTTTTTGGCGTAGAAATGTGAACAGGTCATCGAGTGAAGGAAGGGTGTGAAAAGGGATGTATCATTTTTTTCACGTCGCCTCTTCCTCTTTTCTGTTTTGTTTTTCGTCATTATATTTGGGGGAAAGGGGCATGTGTCTCCCCATTTCTACGCCATTGAGCTCACCCATGTACACATACGGAACCATTTATTTAATTAATGAGAAATATTTTAATATAAAGCATGGTGATATTTCATATATATCTTGGGGCTTGACAGATTTTCAGCCATGAATTTCAGCCTCTATGTAACGTGGGTTTGACTGGCGCCGCTGTAGATGAGTCCATCTTGGATATAGAATTTTGCGCAAAAGTTATATCTTAGCTCTTCCTTCAATGATGGAGGATGACCTCGAAGAATCCTGGGGGACAACAAAGTGCCAAATACATGACGAGTGCCACCGCAGTTATTTCATGGAGATCATACAGTGAATCAGGATATGTAGGGTTAAAGTGTCAGTAGTACTTGCAGGGTTCACCTCTTCCATTGTCCCTTAATGGTTGTCGAGTTCCTATCCTCCTATTTTTAGATGATGCGGATCTTGTCTACGGGATAACGCCGGTGAGATATAAGGCTAGGAGAACGCCTCCGACTAAGAGGGCACCAGTGATGAGCCCACAACATATTTTGCAACATGAGCATCCACCCTACATGAAAAAAAAAACGTTAAGAACAGAAGGGGTAAAACTGACAGGAATAGTGAAAGCACATTCGAAACAATTTAGGGACTACAAATAGGTATGCGGTCATATTTTGTCATTTCAGATTTTTAAATTCTTTTTAGTAACTCCTGTCTTTATTGTGGTATTCATGGCTGCAATTTGAATTAGACCATGGGCAGTATTCAATATCGGAACTTTGGAAATGCCGAGATATGGCTGTAAAATTTATTACTAAAGTCAACTGTGTTTAGAATTTTTGTTACTAAACACTTTGTGAACGTGATAACTCAACAACAAGGGCAGATAATCGTTCGGCTCATTTCACCGCTATTTATTGACATTCTAGCCCTCTTACAAGAAAATATGTTAGGACTTCTGAAACATTCAAGAAATAGAGTTTTTTAGATAAAGACGAAATCACATGTTGTTTACTTACATCGTCCTTATGCCAGCTTGTTTCGTTGTACGTACTGCCGGGTGTTGGAAAGCCCATGGTGAAAAATTTCTCTATTAAAACTGTCGTCACGAAATTGTGTGCACTACTGCATGTAATGTTTCCTCTTCGTAGCCCGACGCAGAGTGTTTATGAAGTACGTCGATTCACTGAATTGAGTCCATAGTCGTGGGGCGTTGTGATTGGTGGATCAAGAATGGGCGCTCATGTCATGAAATCGGACTTCCCCGCCAACAGTTTATGGGTGACGAAATTCGACTCTTCTTAGTTAGGATTAAATTTACAGTCTTGCAGTCAATTATGCTGATTATAGGATATAGAAATGTACACTGCTAACAATCGCGTTGGATTTTCGTCTTTCTGTAGTTGTTAACTTATAATTTCAAAGCATCATGTTCATGTTACATTCACATGATTATGTAGGATAATGTTAGATGCTCATCGTCTTTAAAACTTGACTGAAGGAGAGGGAGAGGCTTAATGATCAAATTAATGGAAGATCCAGGTGACAAACAGCCACAATCCATAGCCGATTGCACACAAAAAGGCGATGAGAGTAAGATAATCATACACCGAATGATAAGGACCTTTACCTCATCCCATGATATCTGCTAGATCAAGACAAGTACAAAGTAAACATCATCTTTAGTTCACTAATCTTTTACATGAACATCATATACTAAGCTCCTTATAGTTCACTTCATTTTTATGCCATTTCTTTTCTTGCGCCAGACGTCCTTTACACTGATAATTCGCTTTTGATTCTTAACCTACTATAATTAAAAACTTTGGTTCATCGTTCCTTTTTTTAAATTATGCCTCATTATTTCAATCCATTAATATATAAACTAGTTCAATCTATCTATGCTTTTGAAGCCCAATATTTATCCGGGTAATCCCTTTATCTGACATAAAGTTAGAACCATACCGTGAAGAAAAAAATGCACAAACGTTTGTTACATGAATGCATCTATCAGTAGTGAAAAATCAGTAGTGTAGATCATAAAATGAATTTTGCATTTTGATGGGCATGACCATTACAAAGTGGTAATCTAATCGATACCACGTCCCTTTTGAAATACTGCACATACTGTTTAACATTTAGTTTTTTAAGAAATAATAGTAATGCTACATTTACGCAAGCTTTGTTTAAAGTGGCATTAAATATTCAAAACTTACGAGCAAAACAGCAAATACCTGCAATGATTTCAAAAGAAGAAAGCAATCCCTGAGTCATATCCCAAACTTCTCTTTTCATCTTTTCTCTTATATTGGGATTATGCTTTATGCACTCTAAGAAAAGTTGGGTAAAACATCAAGTAATATTGGGCAAAAAGGGAACAAGCATGTTTGCACTTACATTTCGATGCCGACTAGGCTCGTTATATCTGTTACCACCGGCGGGAGCCATTGTGTTGTCCTAGTTTTCTGATATGTTGGTAGCGAAGTGTACAATCCCGACGTTCGCCTCTGTTTCCCTTAGAAAAATAATTCACATGCAGGAAAAACATTTGGCTCCCAATAATTCTTCAATGGACTTTGTAATTGGCTGACAGTGTGTCTTGCGCAATGTAGAATCAGTTCCGTCATTTTTTGGTAAATTCATAGTCTGCTAATTTCATACACAGACTTGATTTAGGAGAAGAATTTTCAACAGAATAGTAAATTTCCATGTATATTCGTAAATCAAAGGTCGTGTTCAACAGAGTGCTTATTTCGTTTCATTTTAGACATCGTTCGCTTAATGTTAAATTTACTTTTATCTCAAAAACATTAACAATTATAATCAGAAGTTTCTGATAATTATTATTATAAATTATTGTACTGACATCGGTTTTGTGGAATGTAAAAGATATAAACTGAATCCCAATGACAGTTTGATGAATGTAACATGTCTGTCAACCTGACTGTATATTGGATCCAGATTTTTTGTGTTCCACCTGTCGCCTGAATTGTACCATCCTACTTTTCAGTGTTTGCTTCAAATTGCTACACATATACCTTTTAACCGTCACCAAATATCTGCTCCGCGATATTTGCTCTGGGTTTCATTTCAACACAGGGTTGGTGCTGGGGCGGCAGTTGGGTTATAAGTTAGGTTTAGGGTCATAGGCCCGTATTCGCGAAAGTGGTTTAACTCAGGCTTAGCTCAGGCTTCTCCGAAGACAGGCTTAACTCATGCTACTGATTTATGGAAGGCTATTCGTCAACCCCTACGTTCCATATGAATTACTATATTCATATAATAAAATAAAGACCAAAATATATTTTTGGTCATGAAATGAGCATAAGAAATCAATTATATCGTGAGGTTTTTGTATTTGCATTTAGATCCAGAACTAGAGGGAGTCTATGGTGATTTTGTAGGCTTAAAAGTGGGTGATATTTGGCTCTCCATAATTGAATGGTCTAAATTTCCCGATTTTTTCGTGACCTTTTGTTCACACATGACCCATTCACACGCACCCATGCAGGCACATCCAGAAACCTTCATCATTCCTGACGAATAATTCATATTTGTATAATTTACATGTTTAATCGACCAACTTGTAACGGCGTGTAAGATTACAAGGACAAAATGATTGTATACTTCAAATTTGACAGGTAAACAATGTAAAATTTATCATGCTATAAATCCGCTGAACACCTTGAAACCAAGGGGGGGGGGGGGGGGGGTTATACCTGTCCCGACAATACACTCTAAAAGTGTTAAATCACCATTTAAAAGGGTCGAAAAGTTACCACTTTTTCAAAATGGTAGATTAACACTTTTACCATACTGGATTCATTATTGCATCCAGAATGTTAAGAGTTAATCTACCATTTTGAAAAAGTGGTCACTGCTCGGCCCTTTTAAAGGGTAATTTAACACTTTAGTTTTTAGAGTGTGGATTATTTTTACACCTTCTTTAAAATTGGTGTCGAAGTACTTTCTCCTGTTACCTTAATCTCTTTCACTTTACTTGTCTATACCATCTCTCTCTCTCTCTCTCTTATACACAAACACACACACACCCGAACAACACACACACACACACGTACTCCCATTCCCACAGACACCCACACTAAATTTCTTCCACTCTTTCTTTCCCTACTCGCTATCTCTCTCTCTCTCTCTCATTTACTCTAGTTGTATACACGCATATTTTTCTCACTCACCATGCTCTTCCTTTCTCCCCTATATATCATCTCCCCCTCTCTCTCTCTTTTCTTTCTCTCTCTTTCTCTCTCTGCATCTCATCACTCTCTCCCAAGTTCCTCTCACACTTCATACATTCCTCTGGTCCTCTGTGTGTCTTCTTTCCTACGCCAATTGCTCTTTCTCTCTAGTTATGTGGCACAGCTTCTGCTTTTCTTTAAATTTCAATACCCAATAATCAACCTAACATAATTATTCAGAAACAGTGAAAATTACTACATATTGCAACATTTTCATAGAGAAGCAGAACATTTATTATACACTTTCACATAAATTTAACATATTTATGGAATTATCATAGGGGTAAAATTCCCAACAATAAACTGAGGAATGTAGTACTTACAGATCAAGGTGTTCTAATCCGGGGCGTCACTGGACCAGTTTGTGAGGGGGGAGGAGTGGTGGACTAAATCTGCCGACGCCCCCTTCCAGAAAATAACTTGGGTAATTAATGTAAGTTAAGCGGGTTATCAATTGTGGTGATTAGCAGACAGGGTCTAAAAGGGCACATTTCCCGACAAAAGTTTTGAAGGGTGGGGGGGGGGGGGGTATATAAACATAGACACTGAGTAGCAACATGAATAATCATGATATTGTAAAACAGACCTCCCTTTACAACATAATCTATCGTGCCTAAAATAAGCGGTTTGAATTGACTCTTCCTCAAATACAGATTATGACATTCTTTTCTTGTTTTACCTATGACTTCTTGAATCTATAACCCACAGAACCATTTTAAGTTTAAATTTGATTCCAAGGAAGATTTAAAAAGACCATTGAGCATTTAACGTGTATAGAATATATATTTACAGTACATTAAAAAAATGTCAATATAAAATGAAATATAATAATGGATAACGATGAATTAAAGGAGAATTAACCCCTGAGTACAAATTTACTTATATTGAAAGGTGTAATATATTCCTACTTATTGGCCTAAATCATTTTCTAATAAGATATCAGAAAAGGGTATAAATAAAGATATTCCAACACCCGGTATCGTCTCCTACTCATTTACATGGGGGCTGCCATTTTCTTGCTGATTTGGATTTGTACATGAACCATTGAGAAATGTTCCGGTCAGGAAGATATTTTGCATCCAAGACCTAAATTGATTTTCTTCATTACCTAAAATCCCATATGTGACGAAAAATATAAAGTGGGTGTTTACATGATTTATAAAAATTAAATCTTTATAATGATACTTTTAAATTGTCTGGTTTTGCTTAACAAAAATCTATTTTCTTGGGTTGCCAAACAGAGCAGAACATAATATATGCAGCATGCATTCTGACTTTTCAAGTCCCATTATCCGAAAGCAGGTGAATGCATAGTTTGCCGCTATAGATGCTCAGGGAAGAAGCATCCATAAAATTTGAATTAATTTACTCCGTCCATTGCGTCACAGTATCTAGAAAATAGATTTATATTAAGCGAATATCGATTTTCAACAGAAATATATAAGGAAATCTTCAGTTTAAAAATAAATTGACATATCTATTCTATATTTTTAATCTCAAATGGGTTTTTAATTTTGAAAAAGGCAATTGGGCATTTGGATTAAGAAAATCTTCTTGTACACATAAAAAAAATGGCAGCCCCATGTATTGCTAGCAGACGATACATATTGCTAGCAGATGATAAATTTTGCTCAGAAAATCTTGATTCGTATCGATCTCGTATATTTTGACGCGAAGCCGTATAGTCTAACAAGTAGGAATAAATAACACCTTTTGAACACTATCGTCTTTATTGTTTGAGGTTAATTCTCCTTTAAAACTAAATAAAACTACGCCAAAACTATTCGCCTTTTATCATTTACCAACATTAGCATGCAAACTATGTCAATCACAGCAAATGTGTCATTGACATATCTTTTCTAATGGGGTCTATCATTTTCCTGGTAATGGCTCATCATGATTACATTTCATACATTAAATACATACACTTGCTTTCAAATGACACATTACACAATAATAACTACATGTATTTTTAGGCTTTTCAACGTGTAAATCCCCAGTGGCGTAGCGAGGAATAAGCTATCGAGGGGGTACATGGTGGGGGCAGGAGCGGATCCAGGATTAAGTATAAGAGGGGGCACACAAATGAAGGGTTGTCAACTTGGTTTGTCAACTTTGGAAAAGGTAGACCCGTATTTTTTTGGTCTCGCCAGCTTCTCGAAAAGTCGCTCAGTGGGAGGGGGTGATGGGGGCCCAATTCCCCTCCATAATTCCCTGACAAGCAAAAAAAAAAAAAAAAAGAAAAAAAGGTCTTCATTCTAAAAGGGGGGCACAATCGAGAAAATGGCGGATCGTCTATGGTCAAAATACATACTTTTCTTCCAAAAGGGGTGGCACGGGCCGGAAGTGCCCCCCCCCCCCCTTGATCAGCCAATGGGGGCACTGGTATTTCAAGCTGGATGAAATGGGAACAGGCTATCCAAGTGAGGGAAGGGTTTGAGAGGGGATGTATCATTTTTTCACGTTGCCTCTTCCTCTTTTCCCTTTTCTGTTTTGTTTTTCGTCATTATATTGGGGGAAAGGGACATGCGCTCCTCATTTCTACGCCACTGAGCTCACATATGTACACATACAGAAATCGTTCATTTAATTAATGAGGAATATTATGATATAAAGCATGGTGACATTTCATATATAACCTTTGGGGTTTGACGGATTTTCAGCCCTGAATTTTTCAGCCGTTATGTTACATGGGTTTTGCGTCAAGAGTTATATCTTCCTTCAATGGTGGATGTTGGATAGGACAACACAATGCCAAATAAATGACGAGTGCCACCGCAGTAATTTCCTGGACATTATACAGTAAAACAGGGTATGTAGGGTCAGTAGTACTAGCAGGATTCACTTTCACAACTGTCCTTTCGAGGTTGCCGAGTTCTTATCTTCATTCTGTGTCTCCATCTATTGGATGACACCGCTGAAATGTAAAATGAGACCGACTACGATTACGACGGCGCAAATGAAGAGCACACAACGTTTGCTGATGCATCCACACTACATGAATATAATTGATAAAAAGAAGAGGTGTAATTAATATGAATACAGGAAGCACGGTCGAAACATTTTATGGACTACAAATAGGTATACGGTCATATTCTATCGTTTGAGATTTTCTAATCCTTTTGAGTACCTCCTATCTTCATCTTCTGGTATTCATCACTGGAATTTGAATTAGACCACGGACAGGTTTTATTATTGAGATTTTCAAAAAGCCGAGATATGGTTATGAAATATTGCTAAAAACAAGTTTTTTTACATTTTTAACATGATAAGTTAACGAGGGCAAATAATCGTTAGGTTCATTACACCGCTATTTTTTGACATTCTAGCCCTCTGACAAGAAAGTAATATAGGTTAGAACTTCTGAAACAGCAAAGATTTTTTTTTTAAAGATAAAAACGAAATCACATTTTGTATACTTACATCGTCCTTATGCCGGCTTGTTTCGTTGTATCTACCGCCGGGTGTTGCGTTGCCCATGGTGAAAACTGTCTCCTCTCAATACTATCACGAAATTTTTTGCACTGTTGTTATGTTTCCTCGTCGCCGCCCGATCGACGCAGAGTGTTTATGAAGGACGACGATTCACTGGATTGAGTCTACAGTCGTGGTGCGTTATGATTGGTGGTTCAAGAAAGGCAGCTCATGTCATGAAGTCGGACTTCCCCGCCAACAGTTTATGGGTGACGAAATTCGACTCTTGGTTAGGACTAATTTATAATCTTGCAGTGAAGTATATTGATTTTAGGATATGGAAATGCTATGTACTTTTTGTCGTCCCTCTGTTGTAGTTCAGACTATGATTTTGAGGCATTTTTGTCCGTACTATTATGGTTCCCATTGGATATATCGCGTATTCATGTTTTCTGTCGTTAAATATTTCATATTTCGATTGCCCCTGGTGAACGTAATCAGGGTCCTCTTTGATAAAACTTATTACTATATTGAATGATATGAACTGAAATCACTGCATTTGATCGCAGATAGTAGATTTATAACGGAATTGGCGCAGTTGTTATTTAAAAAGTAAGTGATCAGATTACTGAAAGCAACTTTAGAATTATTAGAATGATACCAATGATGACAGATAGGAAAATTGCCAGACAGATCACCTCACAGATGCATTTTTCCTAAAGAATAATATAAAAAAATGCAAATCAGCATTACAAAATATAGACCTGCGGCATGACGTACCAAAGATTTCAAAAATTAATTTCTTTATTCTCAGGCCTATTTATTTAATATATTTCAAAAACATAACAATGGCAGAGTGGTTTGCTTGTAATTTTGGGAAAACGTGAACCCCTATTAACAGATGATATATCAAACGTCACGTCTGTTTTAATGATCGCTGCCAAGCAGCAATAAGAGGATCAAATTCTTATTACACGTAAAGTCAATGAGGAACGATATAAAGTATCTAAAAAAAATGTCAACGTAACAGGCAAAGCTTTTCAAGACACTTAGTACCAACATGAAAAAGTGATCATGGGTAAAACAAGTTTTTGATCTTATGAATGCCAAATATCAAGAACTGAATGCTTCGCCATATTTCAACTTGTTTTTTTGTTTTTTTGTTTGGTGGGGGGTGGGATAAGGTAATGAAAAAATAAATCTATAAAGTAAACTTGATAAAATGAAGAAAATGTCTCTAAATCTCTATTTGAATTCCGTTTGTATATAAATTCACATTGTCAAATCGCATTAATATCTACAGAAATGAGTAAGGAATGAGGCGAACTGATATTTTGATTACTTACGGTGCACATTGAGCTATTATGTCTCCTTGTCTCATTATACGTGTTTCCACTTGTAGGTTTACCCATGATGAAAATATATGCTTATCAGTAAAATATTATCGCAATATTACCTTTCACTCCGACCACTATTACTTCGTTCACTAATAAAAATGTTGTAAAGGACGTCGAAATATTGGAACGGCACTCTGCCGTGGGAATGTGTGATTGGTTGAGCGGGAGTGGCAACCCATGTCGTGACCTAGGATTTTTCCCATCAGCAGTTAGAGGGTGACGAAATAAGACCCATTATACAGTTATGAGCATTGTTGTGCAGTGATGAATATCACTGTGAGAATATGGAAATATAAATAGATAGATGTCCTATGATATTTGGTTACTTAAATGGTTGGTTTAAGTAATGTTTCATTTTCAGCATGCATCCACATAACTAAACTTATTATTCAAGATACATTACTTTTTACTTAATACTGCCATTGATACAAAAGTTGAGCACTTCAGGGGAAGAGGTTTGATATATATATGATATGATATGATATATGATAGGACTTTCAACCTACCAGATTTAAATTATTCCATTCACTCCGACAAAGATACGCCATTTATAGCGTATGCACCATGAATCATGAAATATAGAACAAGATATATTGAATAAACGTTACTATATATCAGTCATCGAAGTCATGGTACAGTAAAATTCGAGCATCAGATACTTTCTAACAAGATTTTCATACACAACTATCTCTGTTGGATTATCAGTTCTAAGGTCATTTGCTCGGCGATTTAATTGTGGGTTAGAAGGGCATATTATGCACTTAATTCACGGTGTCTTCCAGGTTCGTTATGATATTTCCCATGGTAGTCGTTGACAATGTCTTCCCTTAGAATTACTCTCAAAGTTGGTAGAATGATGTTCTGACAACGTTTATATCAGCATCTGGATCATTTAGATATGGGCTGGTCTTTTTGTAGATAGCGAGATGATGACGACTGATTTTGAACAACCAATAATACTTTATACTCCCCCTTGTCGAGAATGAATAATCGAACAACGTACACTAAACAATGGTGTGTCTTTCGAGGCAAAGAAGTAGAGGGTGTGATTCAAGTACTGGTAATGTTATATTATCACTTATTTTTTTCGTTTGTATTCTCATAATCTATAAAATGTTTATAACAATGAAGAACATATTTCTTCAAGGTGTATTTTCAACCCATCACTTAATGCCCATAAGACAAATTTGTTCAGCTTACAAGCTTTCTTTTAATGTTTCATGTGTACAGATTATCTAATCAAGATCCGTAATTCATCGTTAAAGTTTATTGAAGTTCCAATGTTGTTTCAGTCATCCGGTGTCTCCTCAAATGGGTTTTAACGGCAATATCTTCTTATCGCTCTAAATACTCTCCGAACCGATACTGGGACCAGAAGTGCTGTAAACTGGTACAGGAACCTCTGCAAATGGGATGTCTGCACATAATCTAAAAAACAGAAATTACAAACTGGTTGAGTAATTTTTGAAAGACAAAAGCAGAGGCATCATCGTATCATAACTCAAAATAGTTCACGCTAAAATTCAAAGAGAATTAAATAGATTAAAGAGTCTTCATAGCTTCACTTTTTATCTTTTTGCAACATCCTCCTCTCTTCTCGGTATCCCGTTGTATCTTACTTCATTTTATCTGATAACAATGTTGATTATAAAACACGGTCTTATCTGAAAAGAATAGCCTCATAAAGAGTTAGTACTGTTCTTCTCGAGGGCCATGCAATCATATTCTTATTTCGATGTTGAAGAGGAAAATACTTCATCAGAAGAAGAAAACAAAAAGGTAGTCGAATATAAAGAATATATAGAGAAAGAGAGAGAGAGAGAGAGAGAGAAAGAGAAGAAAAAAAGTTTGAAAAGTTACCTCGCCTGTGTCGTCGTTTATGACGAACTGTCTCATTGGCCCTAATTCCTGGTACTGGTCTCGGCATTTTTGTTGAATATATTATGACGACCCACCGATTAAACTGTTAACTGAGATATCTTTGAAATCTAAAGTTAGAGATAACTTTCCTCTGAACGCTGTGTATCAACATCATCCACCTGAGGAAAAATAATAATGCTCTCTCTGCACACCTAGAGAGAAAGTTATCGCTTTTATATATCCAGTTTGGGTAAGGCGCTTTATAAATGCCAGGTATTATTATTATTATTATTTTATAGAGCATCTGAGATTTTTGCATTAACAGGTCACGATGGACGTGGAGCATACGGATTGGAGGGATTCCGTGTGAATGACATCACGGACTGGAGAATCCCCTCATTTCTATTTCGAAAGAACCATTACATCCAGACCACATAACTATCCTCTTGCTTTCGACGTCAAAACTCGTACAAAGTTGGTCAATAGCGTTCACATATCTTTGTAATCATTGCTTCAATGAGCAACTTGATAGCATGTGTGAATTTTAATTGCTATTTGAAAGAGTGACGATCAGTGATTTCCTATTATCGCAGTCAATTTTCATTCGATTGACAAGGAAGATCACGTTCTGATGGGAATTTACCCCATAATGTCCCCCCATTTCCCTCTCTCCTTTTCTCTCACTAATTTTAATCCACTTTCGCCCTAGAAACACACACATACATACACGCACCCACACACACTAGGAACCAACGCACACACAGTTTTCTTGCATAAATATTATCTTAACATGTTCTTTTCTCTTGTATGTCAGTCCCTCTACCTGTTTCTCTCAAGCTCTATACTTTTAACTCTCTTCCCTCTTGTTCTTTTTTTATTCTTTCTCTCTCTCTCTCTCTCACACACACACACACACACACCACACAAACCCCCACACACCTCACACGCTCACTCTTTCACCTCTTTTAATGTACCTGTTGATACTGGTAAGTTAACAGGAAAAGTGTCCTCTGTGCACTCAAAGTTACAACAGCGAAATTCAATTCAAGATGCATAAACATGAGATACATTTTTAACTCTTCTTGTGACATTGACCCATTTATCACCTACACTTACACAGGAAACCCAAAGAGCAGTATTCTGTGTTGAATAAAGAAATTAATTTAACATGATCAGGACATACAGCACATCTAAAGTTTATTGAAAATGAACATACAAAATCGGACAAAT
This sequence comes from Heliocidaris erythrogramma, assembly GCA_025617745.1. Classification (NCBI taxonomy): domain Eukaryota; kingdom Metazoa; phylum Echinodermata; class Echinoidea; order Camarodonta; family Echinometridae; genus Heliocidaris; species Heliocidaris erythrogramma. Next base: position 30,409,015 of record CM046871.1, on the reverse strand, counting down.
GATTTCATTTTCTAAATTCAATTTTATTCTATTGGCATTCAATAAGTCACCTTACATTCCTTGTGATTATATTGCAATATTTGGGATAAATAAGAACATCATTTCCTGAATTTCTCTGAATTCATTCTATGAAATCATACAATAATTGAAATCAATTATTTATCGAGTCGAATGTGGTAAAAGAAGTTCTAAAATGACAGATAATCGGAATTTTAAACTCTTTATTAAATATGCATGGTTATTCAAACTATTGAGGTTTTTTTAATATGTACCTTCTGCTCAAAAATGAAATGAAAGTTTGTCTACTAGTATATTAATGGCTGACTGACATGCCATTGGTACTTTTGCAGGATATACATGTATGAGTAGTCATTTATGAGTAGGTTATCTTCTTTACATTGAAAATTAACATGATTAAAGGCAAATCCCCACCCCCATGATGAATCTTGATATCGTTTTGAAATCATAACCATATATGATGAATGCTCCGTTTCATGAAAAAATATGAAAATGTTCAAGTACAAGTCATTCTCAGGAAATGTAAGCGAAATGATAATCGTCAAAATTAATCTCAATAATAGTCAGTGGAATCAACACTTTTCAGTAATCAATCTTTTTCATGAAATTAATAAGAGCAAAATAGTGCAGTGTATGTCCAGTACGGTAAGTTCAGTCGATTGCAAGCCGTTATTAATCTGAATTTAAATCTGAGATTTTAGGAGGAAGAAGCATTTTGAAGCATTTTCTAGAATTGAAAAAAATATAACGGCATGATATATATAATATATATATATATATATATAATATATATATGACTAACGGGTACATTAAGTCGACACCTAACAATGGAGTTTATTCCGTCATAATAGCGACCCCTACATTAGGTCGACAGTTGGTACATTAGGTCGACAGTTGAACAAAGAAAAAGAACAAAAACTGTCCTCCTAATGTACCCGTTAGTCGTTTACATATATTGATATATATAATTTAAAGCTTAAATATAAGTAGCCAATACCTCCAATTTACATAAAAAGTGACACAGACTATACAAAGACCCCCCCCCCCCCCACACACACACAATGAAACTTTGTATTTGACCCATATTTCTCTGTTTCCTACGTATATAGCTGAATACAGCACTAGTTGACGAATGGGATTATATAATAAGGAATGTAGGATGTTTAGGAGCGCTTGTAGTGCAGTAGGACCGATTTTGTAGCTCTTGTCCCGGAGTCATCGTATCCTTTCTGGTTATCCTAGAATTTAAAAAAAGGGAAAGGGAGTGAAGTATTTGGTAAACGTGAATGATGACGATTATATATACGTTGTTTTAAAGCTTAAATGCAAGTGGTCGAAATCTATTTTAAGGGCATTGAATAAGTACATTAATTAAACTAAATTATAATGAATTAGTACACAGTATATACAGACTTGAAAGATAATAAGAACAAAAAATATGAAGGAATTTCAAACTTGACATACATAAGTTTTATTGAAAGTTTTATGCTTAATGAGCATTAAATTCTGAGCCATTAGATCAAAGGCCATCAAGCAAAAAGTCACCTATGATTTCAAACATATCAGGGAATGTATTATAATTATTTATTATAATATACATACATATACATGCATATATATATATATATATATACATATATATATATCGTAAAGTGTTTACAGGAACAAAGTTCCGACAAAGTGCAGTGTTAAAATATGTAAAAATATGTTAAAATATACGTATATATATATATATATGCTTAGTCCATACGTTTTATTTCCTAGTTAGAACAAAGACAACGAGAGCAGCAACACCTCCCACAATAGCTCCCACAGCCCAGACTCCAAACCTACAAGTAATGATAATAAAAAATAAGGAAAAGCATATATCAAAACACTTTTCATAATATCAGCAAATTAAGAATGCAGTCAACAGAGGTGTTGTAAATCACCATATTGTCTCTATTGTACATCCTAATATAAAGCAATATATATTTCTTTCAATTATCATATCTAATTTCAAATGATTGAAATAAGGTTGAATGTTACATTAATGTGAAAATTATAAAAAGCTTCTGAAACTGTGCTCATATCTAAAAATTATAATAAAAACAAATATTTATAGGAGGGGAGCCCCCCCCCCCCCCCCGCACACATATCTATATTCACGACTGCACACATATTACCATACCAGGAATTATCACCACCGCCGCCGCGGTGACGGCCCGGTTCATTTCCCTTAGTTCCAGGTGTAGGTTGATCGCCTGGCATGTTGGCTTTAGAGCTTCACTAACGATAGTTATTTCAAAAGGAGAGTACAAGTGCACAAAGTTGTGATGGCAAAATGATTTGTACCGCACATTGCTCTCATTGTGCCATTCACATCCTATGAGTAAAAGCTGAATGGATAATACCCTGTGTCGTCACATAAATGTGGGAGGTGCTATGCTTCGGTATTCACAACCCGGAAAATCGGAAGTCGTTATCAAAATTTGTATCATTTTTGTACTGTATGGAAGAAATCTTTTGAAATGTTTAATTTTTTTCTGCAGACTGTCACTGGCGTCAATCCTGAGTAAGAAGTTTTCATGTGTTTGAAATGGGAACACTTTATTTATTTTTTTCTCTATCCCACGTTCACCTTCACTCATTTTCTATTGGCGCTGCTGGTTTAAAAGTGTTTTAAAAACTGAGATAATACATGTAGAATTATCATGTATATTTTATTTATTGTATATTTTAAAAAGTGCTACGAACCGTTATCTTTCTCTCAAATTTGCTAAAAATCGTCAGAACTTTCGCTCTTCGCGCGGGAGGGGGGGGGGACTTACCACTCCCTAGCCCTGCAACCACCCAGGCCCCTGTGGGACATCGAAAAATTGGAACGGCACTGTGCCGTGGGACTGTATGATTGGCTGAGCGGGATTGGTAGCCCGAATTCATGACCTATGATTTCCCAATCAACAGTTGGAGGGTGACGAAATAAGCCCCATTATAAAGTTATAAGCACTGTTGTGCAGTGATGAATATCATTGCGGGAATATGGAAATATAAATTGATAGATGTCCTATGATAGTTGATTACTTCAATGGTTGGTTAATGTTTCATTTTCAGCATGCATCCACATGACTAAACTGATTATTCATGATACATTATTTTTGCTTTATACTGCCATTGATATATAATATATTGATAATATAATGAGGACAACCACAACCACAGCGACGACGAAGGAGTATATATTGTTTATATTGAATAAACGTTACTATATATCAGTCATCGAAGTCATGGTACAGTAAACTTCGTGTTTCAGATACTTTCTAACAAGATTTTCATACACAACTATCTCTGTTGGATTATCAGTTCTAAGGTGATTTGCTCGGCGATTTAGTAATCTGAAATCAGTCATCATTTTATTTTAATTTTATTGAATTGTTGGTTAGAAGGGCATATTATGTACTTACTTCACGGTGTCTTCCAGGTTCGTTATACGTTTGTCCAGATATGATATTTCCCATGATAGATGTTGACTTACAATTTCTTCCCCTATAAGTACTCTCGAAATTAGTAGAATGATGGTCTGACAGCGTTTTATATCAGCATCTGGATCATTTAGAAAGGGGCTGGTCTTTTTATAGACAGCGAGATGATGACGACTGTTAGGCAGTGAATGGCGGAGTTTGAACAAATCAATAATGCTTTATACCCCCTTCTCTGCTGAAAATGAGTAATCGAACGACGTACACTGAACAAGGGTGTGTCTTTCGAGCCGACGAAGTAAAAAAAAAATCTCATAATCTATAAAATGATAATCACAATTAAGAACATATTTCTTCAAGGGGTATTTTCAACCCATCGCTTTATGCCCGTAAGACAAATTTGTTCAGCTTACAAGCTTACTTTTAATTTTTCATGTGTACAGGTTATCTAATCAAGATTTTTAATTCATCGCTAAAGTTTATTGAAGTTCCAATGTTGTTTCAGTCACCCAGTGTCTCCTCAAATGGTTTAACGGTAATATCTTCTTATCGCTCTAGTTACTCTCCTAACCAATACTGCGACCTGTGTTGTAAACTGGTACAGGAACCTCTGCAAGTGGAATGTCTGCCCAAACTCTAAAAAAAAAGGAAATTACAATGAAACTGGTGACAAAAAGGAGAGGCATTATCTTATCATAACTCAAATAGTTTACGATAAAATTTCAAGGGAATTTAATAAAATGAAGAGGCTTAATAGAAACACTTCTGGCTTTTTGGCTCATCCTCTCCCCTCGTTCTCCCGTTGTATCTGCCTCCATTTTATCTGGTAACATGTTGATTATAAAACAAGCTCTTATCGACAAGGAGTAGCCTCATAAGCATTAATACTGTTCTCCCCAAGGGCCATGCAATCACATTCTTATTTCATTTTTAAAGGGGAAAAAAGGGAAAAGAGATAGAGAGAGAGAGAGAGAGAGAGAGGGAGAGAGAGATAAAGAGAAGAAGAAAAAAAGTTTGAAATGTTACCTCGTGTGTATCGTCGGATATGGCGAACTGTTTCATTGGCCCTAATTCCTGGTACTGGTCTCGGCATCTTTGTTGTACATATTATGACGACCCACAGATTAAACTGTTGAGATATCTTTGAAATCTAAATTTAGAGATAACTTTCCTCTGAACGCTGTGTATCAATATCATCCACCAGAGGAAAAAAATAATGCTCTCTCTGTACACCTAGAGAGGAAGTTGTCGCTTTTATATATCCAGCGCTTTGAGCCAGTTTGGGTAAGGCGCTTTATAAATGCCAGGTATTATTATTATTATTATTTCATACAGCATCTGAGATTTTTGCATAAACAGGTCACGATGAACGTGGAGCATACGGATTGGAGGGATTCCGTGTGAATGACATCACGGACTGGAGAATCCCCTCATTTCTATTTTGGAAGAACCATTACATCCAGACCACATAACTATCCTCTAAAACAATAGTTGCTTTTCTAGGTCAAAACTTGTACAAAATAGTGCTTATATTATCTTTGTAATCATTGGTTTAATGAGCTTCAGGAAGCAATCTGATAGCATATTTTCAGAAACATCGCTGGCTTTAACCTAAAGTTGTGAGATAACGGTGGTTGCAGGCGCTCAAGTACTTTTTGCTAGTTAATGCTTTTGTTTAATCCCATAGATAAATAGATTACCCGCGTATTATCATATGATTTTTTTTTTGACAAAGGTGTGACGATGTATGGTCTACTTCATGCTTAGTGAAGGTTCATGTTACGGTTGATTTAATGTCGTCTATGTTTGGATTCTCACTGAACCGACTTCAAAACTCTCTGGTCATCCTTTTTAGTGTCTCAGGCTCTGTCTTTCTAATTGTCTCATTCTATTTCTCCTACTACCCTTCTCGAAATCTATTTCTCTCTCTCTCTCTACCTCTCTCTATCTCTCAGTCTGTATCTTCTATATCAGGGATAATAAAGTAAACCTTGGCTTTTATCTATATAGTCACTCTGGCAGGCAAATGTTTAAAAAGACACAGATAAACAGGTTTTGAACATGGGACATCTTTATTAATATTCTTCAATAACGCATCGCTGGGTAAATCTGTTTCTTTCTCTCATTCTAAATTTATGAACGTATTAAACATTAACCCCTACCATGCCGTGGTATTTGAGTGTTGAACATTTCGTTTAGGCTCAGAATGGCTTGAAATTTCTTCCTCATACAGAAACCTGTGCCTTCAATATAATGTTTATTCCTATGCAACATATCTTTGCCCAGTTTGCTGGAAAAAAACTCATTGAAATTTAATATTTAAATCTTGAAAGTTCATTTTTGACAATTTATCAAAAATCTGGTGGCATGGAATGGGTTAACCTTTACACACTGTTCACGTTATGAGATAGTGAAGTAAAATTGTATGTATCTCTATTATCATCAAAGATAACTTACACAGTGATTGCATTTGAAAGTAGTTACAAAAATGCTTGATGAAGTCAGTTATTTATTTCTCTGTCTCTTGAGAAAAGAGCTCGGCGAGTTTTGGGACTCCTATTTTTTTTAATTAATATCTATAAAAAAAAAATATAAAGAATCAATTAGTAGGACTATACGAATTCTGGGATCGGACTGCAAATATATAGCAATAACTCGTAACTACATGACTAAAGCTAGGGTTTTGATATTATTAGTATTTGTCAATTCCGTTAGGTAATATTTCAAGATATATGCGTATTTAGCCTACCTGCAGAATTACATATCAGCTGTGTTTCATAGTTTCACAAAGACTAGATAATAAAATACAAATGGATATAGCACATTATGTTAAACGGCGGCGCCTCGTATAAGGTTGACACAGAGCCATCCATACACAGTATGGCTCATGTTGCTTTGTTAGGCAAGCATGCAACAAAGGAATGTACGCCATGTTGTGCCCAACTGAACCGAGTCGGCCAAACTCTGTGTATGGATGGCTCTGGGTTGACCCTTGGATCATTCGAGTTAATGAATATACGATTACTTGTCATGCTTGTGACATTTTAGTGATGTGGGAGGTCCGTTTCTTTTATATCAAGAGAATAGTGGCAAATATGAATAATAACAGTTAGCAGAATATTCACTCTGTGAGGGGTTAAGGTTTTACATCGATCAGTTCCCTCGTTCGTTGTAAGAAAACATCCGGGGAAATTTAATGCAAATGAAATAATCTCCAAAGTAATCCATAAAATAATAGCAAGTAATAATTAGTAATTACAGATGTTGTTTATAAAAATGAATTACAGGACAAACTGATTATTCTATACTTGATTTTCTCTTCCTGGTATAATAAAAACTCTGGTAATATCCCTGGTAAACAATAAAGCAATGGGTATTAAGTAATGTCAGAATTCATGCAAAAAATAACAATTGTGTGCCTTTCTTGTCAATAAAGCAAATAATACATGAGATTTCATCACATGTCAGTTAAAGTTAGTTAAAGAACTACATGTAGTTGAAGTAAAAAGTGAATTGTATTAAATTCAAAAGGGATTCAAGGGCAGCAGAAGATGGAGGGAGGGTGGGGTGGGGACTTTTTCAAATTGATTATACACGTTTCATAATGCTTATTCACTCTAAAATGAGTTGGGTATAATTCACCCATGTTGGGTAAAAACTAAACATGCATTTTTCTTAGGTAGAATTCAACCAAATATTCGGTAAAATATACCCTAAATTGGGTAAGATATACTAAATTTTGCATGAAATTTTATGCAACAAACGTAAGATGCATGTCTCCTTTTTACTGAACATGGGTAAAATTCTACCCATGTCTCTTTTTTTAGAGTGTATGTATAAGAAATGAATGTGATCACCCCCCCCCCCCCCTTCCTCCTCAAAAACGCTCCGCAACCCATTGGATTCACATCAAAGGAGACATTTATTTGTTTCCTGGGGTCGCAGCAATAAAGGCCAACAATTGTGATAGAACGCCATATTTACACGCCAAATGCAGAGAACACGATGTGGGTATATACTGTATATTATAATTGTAAGGAAATATACAACAGCTTTGGCAGGTCTCGTGGAAATAAATACAATGTGAAAGGAAATGAAAGAATAATGGTTGCGTAACTTTTAAATTGTTGCAATTTTGCAACCACGAGACCAAGGCATTGGCGTTCTAAGCCAACGACCCGGGTTCGATTCCCGGCGGAGACATTTTTTCAACCTTTGCAAAATTGCATAAACTTCAAAGAGGGAGGACAGCTCTGGGGAACTTTGATTTCAGTTACGCAACCATTATTCTCTCACTTCCTTTCACATTATATATATATATATATATATCACATTAGTCATAGAAGAGAATAGAACCCTAGCATGTTATGAAGCTGAATGCTGCTTGAGATGAAGAAATAGTCCAGATGGAAGGAGACTACTGATTTAATCTTGTGTTGCCAAATCTCCTGTTGTATAATGTAGAAAGACGATAGTCTGGCCGCCGAGTTATTTACAGTTTATCTTCGAGGAGCCATAAGAAGAAAAAAAAATGGAAAGGGGAGAAAGAAATTGAAAAAAAAGGATTTGTCTTGATCATAATGCACCATTTCCGAAAACGACTTGCATAAAGTATATGTAGTAAAGTTAGAGCTCAGTTTGCTAGAAGTTACTAAGAACATTAAACTGACGCAATCTAAAGGCCTCGAACTTATAATACCCTGTTTTAGTATGTATCGTGTCGATTAGAAATTCTAAGCTAATAAGGACTTGTACCATCTAACATTTCATAGGACCACTACTAATTACCTACGACTAATAACCGTACGATCATCCGCTAGGACACACTGAAAATATAACTTACACCACCCTAGGCTGGTGAAATTTGCCAGAGATTATCGTCGAGATAGGTGTAAGCAACGTGCGTTTTCATGGTGTGTGTAAATGTAAAAAAAAAAACAAACTTACAGACGTGTGCCAACAGCTGCCACGATAAAACCTGTAACTGCGCCAACAGCACCTCCGACGGGCCCTGCGACAGTTCCTCCAACAACTGTACCCACACCAGCTGCAGTTACACAAGCCCTTGGATTAAAGACACATTTTGATACAACAATTAACATTATACAATAGTTAGAGAGGTGGTCAAAGCCCTGTGGCAATTTTTTTTTTTTTTTTTTTTTTTTTTTTTTTTGGGGGGGGGGGGGGACATCCGGCCCGTGCCCTCCCCCTTTTGAAAGAAAATATGCATTGTTCCCCCCCCCCCCTTATACGAAATCGTAGATCAGCCCCTGAAAGGGCCTATGTAGTAATTTCTACCCAAGAACGGCAAACAGTTACATACGCTTTAAATCTGGCATCCATAAAAACCATTGAAACAAATATTCTCTAATGTCTATAGTGACTAGAAACAGTTCGATCGGCTACCATACCAACCAGTCAGAAAGCAAGTAGAGAAACTGATGCTCCACAGGGTCGGTTTCTAAATAATTATACTTGAAGGGTCACGGGACCGGTGGCCGATGAGACCGACGGTCATAAGCGTAAGGGTGGGGGGGGGGGGTGTTAAAGTTACGATATTCGGGCAAGCACTACTTCATACTCATGCAGAGAGTTCTTGAAATATCCTCATATTCAGACAGGGTAAAATGCGTCAGGATCTCCCCCCCCCCCCCCCCAAAAAAAAAACAAACACAAAAACAAAACAACAACAACAACAACAACAACAACAACAACAAACAAAAACAAAAAACATGCGATTGCCGCGACGAGACCGCCAGCACGAAGGGACCAACTCTGGTAGGCCTTCTGACAGCTTTTCTTTAGGGTTCTCGATACAGATATTGTCAGTCTCGTTGCTTGTCGGTCAAATGGAATGCCTCCTTTTGTACGGTCATATCGATAGGGAAACATTTATATTGGAAAATATTCATTTTCATTGCTTGAATATCGTTAACCGACAGAATTTTAGAAAAAGATGGATAGTGTAATTATTTTAATGGCGAACTGAAAGGGAATTTCTAAATAACACGCATAACCCTATTTGAATTGATAAGCCATATTCTAAACAAACAGAACTTACCAGAAATGAGATTTGTGCCTAGGCGGTTCATTTGCGGTAGGGCCTGGGGTGGGGGAATCGCCAGCCATTTCTATCGTTTTTGCGCGATGATTATTCCAACAGGAGGTACGGTAAAATGTAGATATGTAAGCTGACAGACTCAGAAAGCAACAAGCTCCGAAACGACCGACTCACTTGTGTTGGAGGCAGTGGGCTGGCATTAGTGGTTGACATGGAAACATTTGACAGTGCTCCAATCAATGGATATGCAGTAACTTGTTGACGGTGTAGTCATTGATGCGGGAGGTAGGTTGCACTCTCATAGAAAATAGTAAGTAATTACTTCATATATGTAGTACAAAGATCGCTGATTCGCAGACGCTGAGAGTTAGCCTTATATAGGCCTATACAATTAGCATATTTGTGTAAGTTTAGTTTAGAATAGATTTTTGTCACTTTAAGCGTTAAGTCAAACAGAAATCACTAATATTTGTAAAGTTTACCACATCGGTATAACTGTCATCACAGAGTAGATTGAATCCCTAGAAATAGTGAGAAATCAAGTAATATACAAGTAATTCCGAAAATAAAAGTATTTCCTGAGGTTAACCTGCTACGAACGTAAATAGTTTTCAGACGTCATCGATGTTTTTGTACTTATCGAAGGCACATTTTACCCAGAAAAGCTACAAAACTTTTGCTGAAATGAATATGCACCCAAACGAACCCAAAACATCCTCCACACACACTCACCCGCAACCTCATACACACACTTACCCACTATTACCCCACCCAGACCGTCACCAATAATAATAATAATAATAATAATAACAATAATAATAATATTGGATATTTATATAGCGCTCATATCCACCATGAATGGTGCTCAAGGCGCTCCAATATTACCCTGGCTTTAGCCCAGCTGCCCTATAAGGCGCTGAAAGCATTCAAGGACTAAATTCCTACCAGGTACCCATTTACTACACCTGCACCCTATAGGTTAATGTCTTAATTAGAGCCGCGGCGGGACTCGAACCGCGAACCATGAAATCCACAGTCCGGTGACGTATCCACGACACCGGCACCCCCACTCCACACACACACACACGCAACCTCACACGCACACCCAAACCCAGGACCTCTCTCACACACGTAAACCCTCACACACACACACCCTTTCATACTCACCGTCACCCACACACTCATTACACACATACCCTCACACACACCCTGTCGAACAACCTTACACACATCCTCACCTACTTCACAGGGATCATCCTACTGACAGAAAAAAAAAACAACCTCCCAACACCCTTACCCACCACCCCTCCCAGACATTCATCAATACCGTCACCCACACCCTCATCCCACGCCCACACCCATGACCTCTCTCACACATGTACACCCACGCATACACCCTCACTCACACACTCAGCACACACACACACACACACACCACACCCACACCCACACAACCTTGTAAACGCACATCCCCACCTGCAACTTCACAGGGGTCATCCTGACAGCCAACGATACCGACGACCCACGAGACCGATAGCGCATGAGATCGAGAGAACAAAGAAATACAAAGGAAAATTATTAAGAAAGAGGGAAAATGAAATATAAAGAAATACATTACGGAAGAGAGAAAGAAAAGTGGATAAAAAAAGAAAAAGAAGAAAAAAAATGAGTGGAAGATAATATGAAAAAGGGTATATTGTAGAAATGCATAAGGATCAGAGGATGGAAAGAAACTATGATAGAAATGGAAATACACAGAACTACGGAAAGTCTGGAAATGAAAGAAAGGAGAGGAAGGAAGGTAGAAATCAAAGAAATTCGTAGGGAAAGATGGAAAATATCGTCATCTAGTATACCCTCCTAAACGTGATAATAAGGCTCACAAGACCGATGCTTAGTAGACCGTTGGTTTCGTGAACTGTCGAAAAACTGACAGAAAGTCCACGAAACCAATATTATTTCCTTTAATTTTTTCCCCTCTGCTATCTCAATCCCCATTTCTCTCCTTCTCTTTCTCTCTCTCTCTCTCTCTCTCTCTCTCTTTCTCCCTCTTACGCCCATTCCCTCCTTTTTAGGGCACTATACTTATTATACTTCTCATTTGAAAAGGCAAAATGAAGATTTACTATTTGAGTTCTGTGATTTGTTTAAAATTTACTTTTATTCCAACGCTATCATGTTCCACAAATGAATCCTGGTTACTTGTTTATTTCAAATGTGGGTTAATGGGGCGGACTAATGATTTTCTGGGTCAAGGTTCCACAATGGAATGACTCTAAATCTGTCAATGTTTTATTTTAAACGCATCGTGAATTGCATGACTTTCATGGGCTTGATAGCTGTATAGATATCTTCGCAGTTCATGTCCTTGATTTTTGGTGTGATGCCAAATGTCGTCTGCTGCACTTGGTTTGACAGTCTCTGTTTATCGTGTATATATTCCAAATACGTCCGCTCTAGAAATTTCCTCATGTTAGAAGTGCAATCGCCTTTGCCGTTGTGGAGTTCAAAAGATTGAGTTCCCGGTCATTTTCCCTCCGTATCACATTTAATAGCCTAAAAACAGACAGAAAGAGAAATGAGTTTATAAAGTTAAAGCGTAAATTATTCAGGCCCTCCAGTGGAAAGACAAAGTAACATGCAAATAAGCTGAATATGTCTCTACCCCCATCTAAAATAGACTCATCTTTGAAAAGTCCGAACAAAAAGAAATCCTTAAACACGTTAGTCTTCAGGAAAACCTTCACAATATGTACTGCAATCGGTCGACACGAACTTATCAGAAATTGACATATCTAAAAACGAATCTGGCTGTTTATATTTGTAAAATTAATGCAAATATATACAACCGGAAACGTGCAGTCTAAATGCATAATGATATATGAGTACTAGTGTCTAGTCTAATGTAAAAAAAAAAGGACATTAAAAATATATTTATACATTAAATGCGAATATTATAATAGCCAATAATGAAATTGAAAATTACATATTGAGTTCGATTCAGGTATTATCATACATCAGTAAGGTATTAAAATAAGTTTAAGCATAATTGAATAGAAATATCAAATCTTAAAGTGAGATCTAGTTAAGTAAAGTCCAATTTCAACCATAGATGAATATAGTTGTAATATAATTTGTGCAAAACATTAAATACAATCATTCGAACTGATATGTATTGCCATTGATCGGACATAAATTAAATTTATCCAGCGAAACACATCCGAACTCTTGGTGTATATGTATATATACAGTATGTATAGCAGTAGTAGGACTTATATTGATTAGAATTATTATTCAGTTATTTTATTTTAATATTTAATTAATTTTAATTATTTAATTAATTATCATCGTCATTAGTATTATTATTACTACATTATATGCATCAAAATGATGTATAAACTTACTTCATTGACATGGAAGCAGCTCGCGAAGGAACTTTGTGTACGTTGTCATAGAACCTTGTACACCGAACCTATACAATAATATAACAAAATCATCAAATTAAAATTTGTAATACATATCTACTGTTGCATCACCAGGAGGTACTAGGAGACAGGGATGGGGTGTGATATCTCACTTTCTATGTTTTCCTTGTACTTTACGTAGCCTTACCAAGTTATATGATGACAATGATGAAAATAATTACGATCTATATATGTTAGGATAGTTGGTGGAAAAAAGAAAAAGACATATTGGAACATAATTATATGGGCCCTTGCCTTTTTGCGAAAGGTTTTTAAGTAGAAAGAGAGAGAGAAAGAGAAATGAAATTATTTGCAAATCAAAAGAAGAAATTTCGATGTCATTCGTAGCAAAGAATACAATTATTGGATTTAATTGCATGCCAATTCCTGATATGCATTATCATGTGATAGGCTGTAACGATTATCATTGGCCAATGTTGAACTAACACATGGGCCCGTATTCTAAATTCCGGTTATAATTTAACCCTTTGAGTGCGAGCCCGCGCACAGCGACTGTTCTCCCTGTGACGGAGCGATTTCGGTTACGTTGCCGGTAATGGGAAATTTGGCGGTGCTTTCTACTTTGATTGCTCATTGCACCTCAATCGGTCATTTTCGTCATTTTTAGTAAATGTAAACATGAAAGGTCATACTTTTATCCTTCTAAAACTATAAGTTTTGTTATTTTAGAGGGGAAAAGCCGTCTTATTTTGTTGGAGCTTCGCTTCCTTCCTTTTCAATGCACTTGCAATACAAATTGCGTAAGCGCCGTCTCAAGCGCGGTTCGATCGATACCCCATTGCCCCACTGTCGTCCGCTAAATGTTCGGCCTATTATCACCCGAGTCATAGGCCCTACATTTCCGACGCATTCTGTGACCAACATTGTGATATGATCACTCTAAATGCTTTTTTCTTTTAAATATGCAAGCAGGTATAGGCCCATTCAGGGAATTGAATTTTCAGATGAACATTATGTTACTCAATAAGACAAAAATAATCCTATTCACTTTCGACTTCATTTCTCATAATTTGTCGTAATTATTTGCTTTAGTTTTTGTCTCTCGTTTCATTCGTTTATTTTTCTCTATCCATCCATCCATCTCTATTCAACCTTATTTTCCTATGTAGTTGCTGTATCAATGAAAAATTAATTAAAATCGTGTACGCATATTTGTTATATATATATTTTTTGTACTGGGAAAGAGCTAAATGAATGACAGTGACTGGAACAAAATCATGATCATTCAGAAATAATAGACAATAATAGATAATCATATATATATATAAAGTAAATGTATGCTTTGAAAATAAATATTCATATTTGGTACAGAATTGAAGACTACATTCACAAATATATTTAATTTTTATACTGGAATTTAAGTTAAACCGGAGCTCAGCATACGGGCCCTAAATGATTTTAGAGATGAAGAGGGAAAGAGGGAGAGTGTTAAACATTACAGGGTATTTTTTACATACCTTTTGAATTATGAAGCTTTTACTTTTCTCGTGCCTTTTCCGCCACGCTTTCCATTGTTTCCTTTGTTGCGTTTTCCTCCCTTGGATTTCTTGGTCTTCTTCTTTTTCGTTTTCCGTCTCTTTGGCTCATTCTGCGTAACTCCAGGTGTTGGCTTTACCATTTTTTCTTTTTAGCGAAGACGGACTGCGTTAACAATATGTGGCAACAAACCTCAATGACTTGCGTTATGCTGTATTTGAACACTTACGTTGAAATTGGCGGTATAAACGTCTGCAACCATATTAACGTCGTCTAACCAATCGGAAAGTAAGAAATATCTCATTAGGCCCCACCCACGTAAGTCTGAAAAAGGAAGTTTTTGCTTTTCAGCTTCAGTCAGTGTGCCGTGCCATTCACATTCGGGTATTACTTTTCCCGCCAGCAGAAGTTAGACCTACCTGATATAAATGGATTCTTCCAAGTGGGGTTAGTCTGTGGCAAAGGCATTTTCCAAATGGAAGGTCTAAAGTCGAAATTATTTCGCTCAGTTTCTCTTCCACTCGCACTATCCCTCTTAACTCCCTCTCTCTCTTTCTCTCTCTCTCTCTCTTTCTCGTTCATTTACATTTTTCTTCTTATATACCATACCAACCAAACTGAGTTATACATGGACCGCATGACTATTATTTGTGATCACAAATTGTGCAGGGATTTCTTGTCACGGCGGGGGGGGGGGGGGGGGGGGCGACGAGACTATAGCCTTTGCCATTGGTTGTTGTACAAAATTCAAAATTTCCAGGGGTACGCGTCCCCCCTCCAACCAACCCCACCATCTGGATGTTCTTTACTTCATTTCACATACCTAATATATAGCCTATACTATAGTTTCTTTCTTCCTTCTTATCAGTCCTCTCTCCTTCTGTATCTCGCTGAAATGTTTTATTCTCTTACTGTGATTCTCTCATTTCCCCTTCTCCTCTCTGTTTTTTTTTTATCTGGGGTGTCACCTTGGTCCTAATGGACGCGATTTCTTCAACTGGAGGTTTATGTTTTAAATTGTATATTGTAGGAATACAGTTAAAGAGATTTTTATCTAACAACAAAAATGTTTGTAAATAGAAAGGCGTATTCAGTGATTTATTCCCAATGTTACATACACGCACACCGTTCATATACAAAACTCATTAAACAATCAGCATGTGTCTTATAATGGAGATAACAAAAATATGACTTAAATAACGTTATGAGTATAATTATGAGACAACTCTTACTTCTCAAGATAGATTACTAGTTACTTATTTCGGAGAGAATTTGATTGTTTTAAATAACTTTTTCGAAATTTAATGCACGATTGCATAACAGTAAACAATTATTTTTCTTGAAGAATCTTTTACATGATTTGGAAATTGTAACAACATCTTAGAAATAGTTTGTATAAAATTGTATCAAAAGGGGCAAAATCGCAAAATAATTATGTCACTCTTTTTACTCAGATTCGTTTTGAACCTCACAGTAGCATTTTTAGTTTGGGATAAATATCAGCCAGGTTTGGGATGCCATGAAATATTTCAAATCCAAACAACAAGGCTTCAGTTAAAATAGAGTACTGAATCCTCATTTACGTATAATCAAGAAAATTGATACATAGTTCGCAATTTCTCTATGATATTCAAAGTTTACAGACAATGGTTATTGTTTGATATTTCGAAGTATTTAAAAGACTAATACAAATTCAATAGAAGCATATAATTGAATTTCACGGTTCTTCATATATTAAACCATATGTCACCTGTCCACCTATATGCTTACGAGGCGGGGTGGGGGGGGGGGGGGGCTGCAGCCTCCTCCCCGAGGATTTTTCGAGTTCCAAAATAAGAGCAACCACCGCCTAATATTCGGGTATACATAGCGTAGTGCCTGAAATGCCTCGTATTTAGCAGCGAGATCCCCGAATAAGTAATTCATGTACATTTTCACTACATAGAGATTCATATTTTTGGGACTAAAAGCTAGAACTGATATTCGGGAAAAAGTTGTCAGCCCCCCTCATCCTAGCAAAAATATTCCCGCGTACGCGACCCACATTAATGCATTTACAGTAGCCCTATGCTGAAGTCTACGAATAAACATCACGGAATTTGCCAGTATAATGATAATTATGAATGCGAGAAGAAGATGAATTATCATCAGTGCTTGTCAGGGAATTATGGAGGGAAACTGGACCCCCATAATCCCCCCCCCCCACTGAGCGACTTTTCGAGAAGCTGGCGAGGCCAAAAAAATACCTTTTCCAAAAGTTGACAAATCTTCATTTGTGTGCCCCCCCCCCCCATTACTCAATCCTGCATCCGCCCCTGATCATTTTCGCCCAAAAAGAACTTTTAAGAGTGTGCTTAGTTTATAAAAATACAGTAAACGAGCAACATTTGTGTGAGAAAGAAACGTTCATCTGTATAGTATAGACTAAATAATTATAACTTTTAAGAATAAAATATGTTGAAATGCTGAATCATTTAACACCCTGCGCTTCGTCATGGTCTAGATCCTCTTGGCACACGCTGGGCGAACTAGAAAATGATAAAGACAAAATAACCATATGCATGGAAATGAACAAAATGTTTTATACTTCATTTTCATCAAAAATAAAGAGGAAAACCAGATGACAGTCGGGATCATTTCTTCAACAGATAAATGACATACAAGAACATATATTATCTTATCAGTAAATGGCTATATAGTCAAAAGCGAATTATTTTCCTACATATATTACATACGGTCTTGTATTTCATCGTTTGTTTACTCGCACCATTTACTAAATACGATATCATTTATTCAATTTTAAATGATAACTTGCAGTGGCAGATGCAGGAATTTGAAAGGGGGCGCCGGCGGCGAGGGAACGGAGGGGTGGGAGGGGGTATTCCCCCCCCTACGGTAAAAGTCCCAAACATAAAAATTGCCCCCCCCCCCCCTGCCTGGATCCGCCACTGACTTATACTGCTGATATACAAGGTCTCCAATAAGTAAAGGTTTTAAGCATGGAAATTCATGAATTCCGGAGGGAAATACCGTTTGAGAACCATAAATATACAGTATATCTGGGCTGTTCAATGATTATTTTTTATATCACTCGCTTCGGCTTCTTACCTTTGGTCGACTCCTTTTTTTTCAGCCTATAGCCCGTCCGGCAGGGGACGGAGCTGGTTGGTTCCGGGATTGGATGGAGGAGTTGGAGGGTCAGGTGATGGTGAAGGCTGTGCGGCACACCATGAAACACATAATTTGATAGTTAAAATCTATTAAGCAAACGTTACTAACCACCAAAAGCCTATGTCATATCGTTTTAATCAATTAATGTAAAAAAAGCGAATGCAGACTTTCGAATTCATGCTTTGCACTTTGCCGAAAAATCATAGCATCTGACAACTTTGTGCTATCCAAGCCAATGTTTTTTAATTTCTTAAAGCCTATGCGGAGTTTTAGACCCCCCCATACATGAATGGCTAAATACTAATTATTCTAAAGTCTAACTTTAAGTGGAATACTGAACGAATGAAATGTTAAAATATAATTTAAAAGGTGGGCACTGGCGCATAGTCCCCATGTACGACGGGTGAACATAAAACCAACGAAATTGTGCGAAGCTCTGTGAGACTGCAGTGGGGTGAGCTAGGCATAGCTCGTAGAGCGATATAGCCTCAATTTGCGGTACTTTTTATGTGAAATCATGTAGAGAATATTAAAATATCTGGCTTATGTATGTTTTGAATTTTGTTTTCATAATGATGAAACAGTAATTAAACCATGTCTAGGAAATTCTGTTCTTTTATCCTATCACAGGTTTTTTTTAATTCTTGGTTTGTTTTTGTTTTCACTTTTTTTTAACGTTTGTATGTAATCGAATTTTTTGGTACCATGCAGAAATAAATAAATAAATAAATAAATAAATAAATAATTATTTTTTAACGAATTAATGAATTTTGAATAGCAAAACTGAATACATTAGTTAACTTTATATTTTGATCTCCCATCCTAAATACCGTTTTGCATGCAGGTCAATATATAAAGTCACACTGAGCAGCATATTTTTCCCCAATATTTGGATAATACTATTTTTATCCGTTCATCAACTTTTATACATTTTAAGATTTCAAAAGACATAAAATTTGAGTTCGACGAAGCGATTATTGCTAACAAAGATACTTACATGTTCTGGTGGTTCGTTGGTTGTCCCACCAGGTGTCGGGCAACTTTCACTATTCCCCATGTTTTCTCTGATTTCTGAAACCTTCTATGAATTTACCGAGGAGGCACAAGGACTTTTATAGCCCTACTGCCTATGCAAAAACTCAACTACAATTAAGGAAATGGAACTAAAATATCAGGCCACTCAAATGTCGTCGATGTTATTATGGAGTGTTAAATTTAAACAATCCAAATTTAACATGTTTCATTTTGCACGCAATAAATTAGAAAAATTTATGGCTTTTTTCCGCCATTGACTGACAGGAGGGAAATTTGAATGGGGCAGCAACTAAACCTTTATATCTTATCATGACACTTGACTTTGGATGACATTCTTGCGATGTGTATTATGGTAGGCGGTTTGTCGTGTGACCTTCTCATGAATAAGAGGCGTGGCTATTTATGAATGATTTTGCATATCCTTTTTTTTTAAATATTATTTACAGCTGTATAGGTTCGGTTACATGTCGTTTTCCGAAGGTTCGTTGCTCAGGATTTTGGTGATTCTGAATAGGAAATAGAGTTCATATTTCCTAGGGTTCATAATTCCGATTATGATTTTCGGAATTACGAACTTCGGAAAAAAAAAAACTTTCTGAATAATGCAACAAATGTTCAGAATTATGAACCTTATTTCATTTTCGGAATTTATTAATCAATGGTATGGCATTTTGTGTTTAGGGACTATGAACCTTCGGAAAATATAATCCCCCCCCCCCCCCCCGCCGAAAGCTCACTCACCACACGGATGCATTCCTATTTCTGTTTGATATCACCTTATGTTGAACATTCAGTGTTTTATGTATATGAATCATTCACATTCGTAACCCAGATTTGTTTATGTGTAGAACTTCATTTTCTCACTCTGTCGCTCTCTATATCCTTAACTTTAATATTTTTCTGTTTACACAAGACAAGGGCCCCGTTTCATAAAACTTGTAAATCAATAACAACTGCCGCGTTTCTATTACTATTACTCAGCCAATCAAATATTTTATGAAACGGGGCCCATATGGTCTTCATCATTGTACTATAATGCCACTGTGTGATTATCTGTGCTCATTTACCTTTTAAGGCAATGCAGCACCTAATGTCATTCTTGATCGTAGCAATGCTCGACAATGGCATCATTTTCATTAAAAGTATGTAAACGTTACATTTTTCCATAGCACAAATCCATAATGAAATTAGAGATTTTAATAAGTATAATATTGTTCCATATACCAAACACATAAATACCATGGTAAAACAGAATTTAAAAAGAGATACCGCTCATCATTAATCAATTATTGTCTTGGCTCTTGGTTAAATAGCATATAAAATCTGTTTTTATTCATTTTATTCCAACTTACCATTGGTTTTACCGAGGTGTTCATGTAAAACCTTTTGGTTCACATAATCATAAAGATGACTGAAAATTTTACGCCTCATTGCAGAGTTCCAAGTGCTACGTTTGCTTTATTTCACTTACGAGAATCATTATCTTTATTATTTATTTTAGTCGGCATATCAAAGTACATACACGTAAAATTACACATAAGTTCAAAACGCAATACGGAAAGGTTAAAAATAATATAACTGATCGCCAAGTGTACTGACAAGTTGCCAGGAATTGGGCAGGCAAACATAATTACCGAAATCCTTAGTGTCCCCATTCACACTTGATATAATGGTGAATTAGCAAAAGGAAATACTTTTAAAAAGTTCTTCAATCTCAAGATTTCATACTTCTGTATAAAATATTTTTGGGGGCACTTTCTTTCTCTTCAAATTTCATATCTTGTATAGCCGGAGATAAATATAGGCGTTTTAGGTATATGTGTACAGGAAGGAAATGTATTTGTTATGTAAAGTAAACTCGAAGTAAGGACAATGGGGAAAGAACAACTCTTCCAGAACCATATATTATACATTAATAAACGACATAATCTTTGAGAAATCACAAACTTATTTTATGATTTAGTGGTGATTATCATTCAGCTGAGGACTTGCACTCTAAAATGGGTTATGTATCTGTAACTCAAATAAAACCAATACTTTACATTTCTCTTCCTTTTTTTTCAGTTTATACAAAGAAAGGTTGAAGGGACTTCCATATGGTAAAACAAATTGTTATAATACCCAATATGGTTTAAATATACCTTTCATCCTCATGATATTGAATAACATTTTTCTTTATGGTACTAAATATCGGAATTTGTTATTAAGCTTTTCTTTAAAAAAAACACTTGCTGCTTATTCAAAGGTACCAAGCAATTTAGGGCATCATTTCTCTTCTCTTCAGTTCAGTTCAGTTCAGTTTATTCCACATGAAGCAAATTTACAAATGCATAACACAGAATAATTATACACAATACATTACATGAAAGTCCGATACATAGGCATATTGACAAGGTTGCGTAGATATAAAAGTCGTTACATGTTTTGTAATATACAACAAAAAGAAAATGTTTGCAAGTGGATGGACCTTAAAAAAATACGCTTGTAAACATAGGCCCTACTGGTTGAAAAGAAAGGAACAAATGCGGAAAATTTTCCGTTACTGAATATTTTCATCTTATGCAGTTGCTTGCCCAAATATCGGATTTTCAATATCTCAAAAAAAATTACACGTTATTGAAAAATTAAGGTAATCTCATCATTCAAAAAATAGACAAGGTGGAAAATTACAAAGAGAGTTCAAAATGTGTGATAACCTTTTTTTTTGCTTGTCAGAAAATATTCTTAGATTTGTGCCCCCCCCCCTTAAAAAATCCTGGATCCACCCCTGAATAATGAGGTTGATGGTGCCTGGATAATGGAAAGTTGGGATTATGGTGCTATGAGGATAACTTGATCAGGAAGATGGTAATATAAGCACTACATTGTGTGAGAACCGTGACATGATGAAGGGCCCAGTCTGTCTGTACCAGTGAAAGTGTTTTTAAAAGAATTGGATTCTCTCCTGTTCATACTTTGTCGTGACAAACTCAAAGAAATTGAACTCCTACTCCGGGTGAACCATTGATAGCATCTGGTGGCCTGTATCAAAAGAAACAAAGAAAAAATAATAGTAAAAAAAAAAAAATACGAGTTTATAGGCTTTAAATTATTCCCTTAATGATACAAAAATAAACGTTATCAGGTCGTCTTTGAAATCAGTTGGTATCATGAATTAATCCTTTGTCAAAGATAATACAGGCAGACCTGCCAAATTGGCCTGTAAACTTTCCGTAACATATGGCACGTAAACACCACCCCTCCCCCTCTCTCCTCACTTGCACATAAACACACGCGCGCGCGCACGCACACATACACACATAACCAACCATAATGTTGAGGTTGAACCTTATCTGAACACGATCGCAAAGACTTTCGAAAATCATCCCAAACTCAATTTCAATAACCTGTTAAAACTATATCCCATAGAAATCATGTTCGGATTGCGTAATGCATATACGTCATTGTAATATTCGCACACTTCAAAATGTGATGGACAGCAGTACTCAATGAGCCTTAGATTTATTCTTCAGAAGTCTTTGCTATCGTTTGTCCATACATCAAAAACATATGTAAAACCCTATATTTAGGATATGAACTTCTAACCTGTTGACTACCACCTATTCTCAATTCTTAATACAAGGACCACCTGGGGAGCGCTTCGTGAATAGCGTTTTGTCAGTGATTTTTACCGACAGCTGTTATAAGCTACTGAAATCCTTGCATCTGATTGGCTGAGAGCAAATTTGTCAGTACAGATCACTGACAAAACGCTTCATGAAACGCTCCTCAGGTTCCTGTAGGCAGCGGGTTAAGAATCAAACACTAGTACCCATATTTAAATTTGTCGGAAATATGATAGAGTATTGACGGAGGATGGGCTAATGTGGTATTATGTACTTGTTTATGATGGATGTGGCGTAGCCAACAATCAAGTCTACGGTCCCACAAACGCCACCAAGGAATCTGTGTGGAACAAAAGGAGAGAAGAGAAAGCAATATTAATGTTAAGGCAAATACACCAATGTCGATAGATTAGAAGTTGCTCGTGTCTTCTTTACAAATGGAATCTAATCTTGATTCTAACAGCCAATGTAAAGTTTCTCAAGAAAATAAGGTTTAAATCCAAGGTTGATAACGCTTGAACAAAATTCCCGTTTTCTTGTCTGGCTACAAAGAATATTGATTAATTGAATCTGACGAAATATCCCATATCTCATTACAAATGCAAGCGGATAAAAATGGTAATTCCCTTATTGATGCCTTATGCGCAGTCAGGGGATTAAGCCTAATAGTCTGGGAGCAGGGGCCTGGGAACGATTTTGATACTGGGGGTGCTGTGTCTCTTTTTAAGTCCAAAAATATCTGACAAGCCAAAAAAAAAAACAGGTTCTCAGCATTTCAGTGTCTCTTTTTAAGTCCAAAAATCTCTGACAAGCAAAAAAAAAAAAAAAGGGGGGGGGGGGGGGTTTGCAAGCACCCCCCGCACCCCCGGCTCCCAGACATGGGCCTGGGAGCCTGTCCCGAAATAGTCACCCCACTTTACATATGAGATTCGACCCCTTAAAGTTACTTAGACCATCCATGTCATTCACAAAAAGCTTGTCAGCTCGAACGGGGCCGCCAGGTTAGGCCCCCAGGCCCCCTAGAAAGGGCTCTAAACTCTGGCCGATTTCAACCCATCAAGCATATGCACCAAACTTTGTCACAAGGAAGGTGTATGACTATACATTATACCAAGACATAAAAACTGCCAAAATTTTCCTTCGGAATGGGTTGTCAGACCGCCCCTAAAAATTGGGGCAAAATTTTCCCCTTAGGGCCCATGGACCAAATTTTGTCAGAAGGAAGAAGTATGAGTGAAGATAAAAAAAAACTGACAAAAATTTCTATCGGGAAGGGGGCTCCTTTATTATGTTTTGTCAAACAGCTGCATGCATATGGACAATGGGTGTGTTTACATAATTCTGACAATATAAAATTATAGTAGATGACAGGTTCGAATCCCGCTGGTTCCAATTTTTTCTGACTTGTGTTTTTCATTACAGATCGAGCATACGATCTTTAACACTGGGAGTAATATGCCGAAAGATTTGTTTACAAATTAAAAATTCCTCCCCAGTCAAGCTTCTTCGTTTACTAACCATTGCCCACGGCGGACCGTTTGAATATTAATGAGTCAGAAAGAAGAGGATCTTGGGTATTTGATTCTAGTTCGTCGTGACTTGGCCGTGAACCAGAATAGCCTGGTGGTTAAGTCGCTGCCCGGCAGCGTCTTTTTTTTTTGTAACCAAGCCTAGGCAGAAACCCCTTTTTGAAGACTTTGAAACAGACTACAAGTATCGGACTTGTATTTTCTAAACCCTAACCCTAACCCTAACCCTAACCCTAACCCTAATAAGCAAAAGAAAATTTCGTAATATAATCTTCTGCCGAGGTTCGAACTCGTGGTTCCTTCACCAAGAGAGGACTGGATTATCCGATTGCGCCACACAGAACAGCTGCTCGATGCCCTTGCTCGTTTTATTATATAGCTAAAATTCGTTTTCATGAATATTCATGCCGATTAGTCTTGACGGAATAAACCGTATTAGTATGAAAAAATGCGAAATCTGCCTAGGCTTGGTTACCAAACAATAACACGCTGCCCGGCAAGCAGTAGATGACAGGTTCGAATCCCGCTGGTTCCAATTTTTCTGACTTGTGTTTTTCATTACAGATCGAGCATACGATCTTTAACACTGGGAGTAATATGCCGAAAGATTTGTTTACAAATTAAAAATTCCTCCCCAGTCAAGCTTCTTCGTTTTCTGACAATATAATTTTACTACTTTTGAGAAAGCAATACAATCTTCACAATTTATATTTACTAATTTATTATTGAAATCATTATTTGACACCAAATAAATTTCTCCTATATTATAGATGACACATTTTGGAGTTATTAAGATTGAACACGATAAGAACTACTTTCGAAAAATAAACTCAAGGGCAATTTCAAAGGCCTATTGTACTGCCCATAGAAATCAGGTTCGGATTATGTAATACACCATTGTAATGTTCGCACATTTCTAAAGGTGATAGACAGGGCTACTGAAAGTGTCTTGAGTTTATTTTAGGAAAATAGTTTTTATCGTGTTATTGTAATGCCTAAAAATGGCTTTCTCTACATCAAGAGCATTTTGGGCAGCAAAGCTCAGTTTAGGGGCACTTTGGTGTTTTTGTAAGTTTTTATATTTTTGTCATGTACACCCGTACCTCTTCCTTCTGTCAAAATTTGGTCCATGGGCCATAAGGGGAAAAATTTGCCCCAATTTTTAGGGGCGGTTTGACAACCCATCCCGACGGAGAGTTTTTTTCATTTTTTTTTTTTTTGTGTGTTTTGGTAATGTATAGTCATACACCTTCTTTCTGACAAAGTTTGGCGCACACGTTATATGGGTTAAAATCGACCCGACTTTAGGGTTCTATTTTTTTTTTTGGGGGGGGGGGGCTCTGGGGCCAACCCGGCTGCTGCTTTCAAGTTGACAAGCCTTTTGTGAATGACATATCCCATATGTAAAATGGATATGACTATTTCGGGACAGGTTCGTGGCCTATAACACTAATCCTATCATGACCATTGCAGCTGCTCATCTTTTGGACTTATACTACAAAAATTACTACAGTTATCAATTTAGACTTAATTACTTCTTAGGGATGACATTGCGGTATGAGGTTTTTAAAGGATGTGAAATCTCGACAATTAAAACGTTGCAATAGACAAATAATTATAGAATTCTGTACCTATTTTCACCGGAATACTGATCATCGCTGCTGCTCCCCTCCACATATTTATGTTCCTTTGTTTCAGTACCTATAACTCCAAATGTACCACTAATTGTAAATAGCAGAGAGAAAAGGACATAAAATCAACCATGAAACTTGTAACACTAATCATACATTTATATATATATATATATATATATATATAATAACCATGAAACTTGTAACACTAATCATACATTTATATATATATATATATATATATATATATATATAATTATTGTAAGGAAATAACATATACAAAATCTTTGGCAAATCTCGTGGAAATAAATACAAATTGAATCTGGTGTCACCGAAACCACTAACCCGTCTCCGTGGTCTAGTGCTTAAGGCATTGGCGTTCTAAGCCAACGACCCGGGTTCGATTCCCGGCGGAGACATTTTTTCAGCCTTTGCAAAAATTTCAAAAAGGGAGGACAGCTCTGGGGAACTTTGATTGAGCTACGCAACGTTATGCTCGCAATTTCTTTCACATTTATATGTATATATATATATATATATATATATATATAAATACATAAGTGTAGGTAAATAACATATACAACAGCTTTGGCAACTCTCGGGGAAATAAATACAATTTTGAGAAATGAAAGTAAGAGAATAATGGATGCGTAGTTCCCCAGAGCTGTCTTCCCTTTTGAAATTTTAGCAAAGGTTGAACAAAGGTCTCCGCCGGAAATCTGAATCTGGTGTCGTCGAAACCACTGGCCCGTCTCCGTGGTTTAGTGGTTTAGTGGTTAAGGCATTGGCGTTCTAAGCCAGTGACCCGGGTCCGATTCCCGGCGGAGACATTTTTTCAACCTTTGCAAAAATTTCAAAAGGGAGGACAGCTATGGGGAAGTTTGATTTAAACTACACAACCATTATTCTCTCATTTTCATTTCTCACAATCCTATATATTGTAGAGAAATAACATATACACAACAGCTTTGGCAACTTCTCGTGGAAATAATACAATGTGACAGGAAATGAGAGAATAATGACTGCGTAACTTAAATCATTCTGATTTAAACCTGCCTAACCCTACCTATAGAGGCAATAGAAATGACTGGATATTAAGATCAGTCTTTGATTTGCATGTGTGCCCTAAAAGTGCTCTAAACTGCTAAGTACCAAAATACTCCACCTCGTAAAATAATTTAACAAGGGCGTCACTACAATGCGAAGTTCTTAAAAAACTGCAGCAAATTCTAACATATTCTTTTTTTCACGGAGTGGGGTGGGGGGGGGGGGGTAAAGACTTACCATCACATAACCTTTCCCACTCGGTCACTTACCTTCCACGAATGTCACGTACCCGGTCATGACAAGAAACCGCCGCCCCTGTGTGTCGCTCACTCACGATTTTTTAAAAGCAAAGGCTGCATTCACCAGTCAGCTTAAATATATATAGCATCTGTGAATTCTGAGTTCTGTTGTAAAAAATTGTAAACCTGCTATAATCTTCTTTTTAAATCATTAGTAGAACAGAAATAAATAACCATTGTAACAGGAAGAAATTTAAAAACAGATTCCCTTACGTTTGGCTACTGTCATCGCCTTTTCCGGATAATTCGTTCCTTGATTTCCCGATGTATCACTCATTGTAAATAGCAGAGAAAATGATGATAATGTATAGCTGACGGAATCTAATGAACTTATAATAGTTCTTACTATGATTACAAAGTTATATTCTGCTAGGTACAAGTCTGTAAACACCCCCTATTACCTAGGTTGTTCCATTTTCGTTTAGTAAAGGGGGTGAGCAGTGAATTTTCCTCATGACTTCGGTAATATGGAAATATGAGATTAGTAGATCTGCATTGGTCCCTTCTACATTCCATTATTAAACAAGGTTGAAAACCAATTGCTACCCCCATTTTTCAGAGTACATTCGCCAGCACACATCGTCGCTATGACAAATAACGACGCCATGACAATGTGCATGGAGATCATCGACAGGTGATAAGCCCTTTGCTCTATTGGCTCATTAACATAGATGTTGTCATGTAGGATAAAGGAACGGTGATGAACTAAATGGTGGGGCTATTGGACTCTTCGCGAATCCATAATCGGACCCTGTAACCATGATTACTTTATCATCACATGGATGTGTTGAAAATATATCAAGTATCAAACCGAAAAGATGTTATACCCCCACCTCTTAGTCGGGGGTCCGATTTATATTTTTGTTTTATCTTATTTTATAGTATCATCTTTTTCTGCTCATCCTTGACGTATTTTTTTGGGGGGTGGGGGTATTTTTCGGAATAGTACGTTGAATTTAGGCCAGGAGTCTGTCCCAAAATAGTCACCCCATTTTACCCCAAATATATGACCCCTTAAATTTATTCAGACCATCTAACTCAGAAAGGTTGTCAGCCTGACCATAGCAGTCTGGATCTAACGCCCATAGCCAGGAAACAGACCCCAAAGTCGGGTCGATTTCACCCAATTACCAGTAGGAAGTAGCCTGACATCAAAGCACACCAAAAAAAAATCCATCGGAATGGGTTGCCAAACGGCTCCTAAAATTTGGGGTCAATTTTTCCTCTCAAAGCCATTGATAGGGAGGGGTGTAGCTGCACAACATGAATATATAAGAACTGACAAGATTTTCCATCATTCACTGAAAAAAAGCCAGTGTGTCTTTTGCCCAAGGTTTACTCTAGAAGTTAATTTAATATAATACCAAAAAAAAAATAATAACACGAATAATGATATTAACAATAATAATAACAATAATGACTTTATTTACCCAGGGAAGCAACATCTATAAAGTTCTTCCTGAGGGTCCTGTAATTATCCTCACCACAGATCCATGCATGCAGGGAATATGGCCAACTTGGTTTCAGTGGGACAAAAACGTGGTGCTTATTCTTTTGTTATGCGCTTGACCAACAAAACAGCATGAGCCATGTTGTTACCAAAAAATCTGTGTATAGATGGCTTTGTATTACCCCAGCAATTGCTATGTACTCCTTTATACCTGGGTCGAGAGGAACAAATGTGGGTAAAACCCAGCGAGGATCGAACCCATGCAGGATCTTTCGTACGAAAGCCAAGAGCCTTCACCAATATACCAAAGTGCTCCCAAAATAGGAAAAAATTAATGTACTGCTTCTCAAAAGTAGCAAATATGTTGTCACGAGTATATATTAAGACCTATTGGGTGATTTCACACTCGGTGTTGGTGTTTAGAGCGAAAATTCTCCTAAAATCGAGCTCAAACACCGCTGTTCAGATTAAGGAGCCGATACCGATATCCTAACCAAGCGCATGGATAGCTTAACACTGGCAGTGGCGTAAGTACCATTTTTAACGAAGGGAAAAAAATGTTTTGAACTATTTGAAAATTACACGAGTAGTCTGGTAATTCTAAAAGAAATAATTATTTGATCTAGAGTGCAGTAAGAAACTTCACAGAAATGGATAGTCTTGACAGGAACATTAAGTTTAGATATGAGTTTATCAATTGCATCAGAAACTGATGCGGTAGCAAATGCAGCTAGACGCCGGATCGGACGGCGTAGCACGTACAGGGCAAACGGCCAAATTTCAAGCATTGGCTCAGCTTAGCCGTGAAGTTTCATGACTGTTGTATTGTAAATGTTGATTTAAAGCTCATCCTGGTAAACGATGTGGATTCTCTGGGTCTTTAATTACGGAATATATAACGTCATATTCATTAAATCTATCTTAAAATGAAAATTAGGTAGGATTTTTTTATTCACTCCTTCAGCCCCATTAAAAAGCAAAAATAGTTCCTTTCCGTGTGCTCTAGATCGAACGTTAGACCAAATGTTGGCCTAGATCTAATTTCAGGCCTATATGAACATAATACCTCTTAACACCTGTGAAAGTACACTTCGAAAGACGCCTACTGTCTTTATTTATCATGACTAATCAGCAAAATGTCCCATAGCTAGCAACACCAACACCAACACCGACCGTGAAATCGATATTTCTTAATCCTTCGGGGATAGTGTTAGTGAATGGGAATTTGTACATGAAATTAAATACCGACGGCCGAGCTCGGTTCAGCAGACGATAAGTGACAAAAAATACACCGGCAACCGGAACTATGTCAAAAAATTAGAGGTCAACACCTAACACACTGATTTTTTTTTCTCATTTCATAGTCGGTGTTAGATCACGATTTTGCGGCAAAATAGAAACTAACACCAAACACCAACACCGAGGGTGAAATCACCGAATGTCGATCTTCACCTGTGTAACTAGCCACAATAGAGAAGCATGCAAGGTATCTGTGCAATTATCACATAAATAGTAAATTGAATATATCATAAAGAAAGTAAATGTGAGAAAATTACAATGCCCCGACCGGGATTCGAACCCGGGACCCTGGATTACATGACCAGTGCTCTACCAACTGAGCTATCCGGGCTCCCGTCGAAGAAAAGTAACAATCTCACAAAGCAACAATCTCAAATAGTAAATTCCATTTTGGCAGTCACACATTCAGTTTTTATCTGCTAATGGACCAACGATTTAGAACTTCGAACTCTAATCATTTCATTTTTTCTTTCATGATATAAAATAATTGAGTCAAGTTAGTTCATCTCAGTGATTCTCAAGTTGTCGATGAAAGAATGTTTTACACTTTCATTTATTATATCTAATCATTTTATCTTTCCTATTGATACAAAATTGATGCACGTATGCTTAAAGCCGCCTAAATGTTTCTCAAGATATTTTCTGACCTTTGCGACACTTTATGCGTGCCTCTATTATATTTTACTCCAGAACTCTTAGATCCTCGTCGTTCATTTTCAAAACAGTTTTCTGCCTCATAAATTCTGAACTAGACCAGAAAACGAAATGCGTAACGACTTCATCTTCGAGGACGGAGGCATGAAAAATAGATCTCTTAATCTGTTATTCCCCTTATCGCTATTCTGTTCCTCCTTCTCTCTCCCGCTCTCCCTCTTTCTCTCTCGCACACACAAATGCCCACACACTACTTAAAAAATACTCCATATTTTTCTTGTTCTTCATCATTTAATTTCGCTCTCTCATTTGATCTCACTCACTCTTTCTAACTTCGATTATCCTTCTACGGTTCACTTTCTTCTCTATTTTCTATGTCTATGATGATGACTGGTCCGAATTAATTTTATTTATATCATTCTGCTCATATTCAATTATCATTTACAACAGCTCAAAGTTTCCACATATCTATTCACTCCTCGTGAGCTGCACATTGGTTATATCTTGTTTCATCCCCTTATTATTCAATCGCCCGTCACTGTATAGTGATAAATACACTGTATTAATAATAATAACTGTATCTTATTTGCTCTTTTAATATATTTCATATTATTATCCATGCATGACATGTCTATGCTTTTCAGCAGAATATTCTTGTCGAATTTAGATTTTCTCTATGGCCCTTTACCAAGTTATATATCCTGATTTTCCTTTGTACGGACAAAAAAATATGAATTATATGACCCTTATGAACCTTATCCACCTCAAATTATCTCTCTTTCTTAGTTCTGTTCCCCCCCCCCCTCTCTCTCTCTTTCTCTCTCTTTCTCTCTCTCATACACACTTGCACATTTTATCGTTTTACATTTTTCTCTCATGCTCACAACTGACACAACAGTGCTATAACTCGAAAGAATAGCAAATCATGCTTTCTTAGTCATGAAAACAAAACGATTTATTGAACAGCTTACATTCATGCCCACCAGGCAGGTCGAGATGAGTATGCTTATATTGACATCTTTACACAGTAACGAAAATATAACATACTGTACAAACCTTCATTAGTACAATAGTTTTCTTAACCATTACAGCATGAGACCAGAATCCAGTAAACATAAGGAACATACATTGTAATCGAAGTTTTGACATTTTGGCTACCCATAGTTAAAAGAAGACACCACTGACAAATTTTAGCACTTTTACAATTTTAAAATTTTTAAAACTAGTCAGATTGACCAAAAAACTCATCGCTCAGGTCGATAAAATCATAGATCTCGATTTTTAAAAAATAAATATTACAATATCTACTAGTACGAGCCGCAAAAATCCGTTACGTCACTGCAGCACTACTGCAAAAACCACGGCAAATCACGGTAATGCCGATATGGAGCAATACACAGATCGCTTTCACAGCGCCTATAAAAATGCTATTTGTGAGACAATTATGCATGACAAAAAGAAAATGTTATTAATTTTTCATTTTTTTGTATTTTTGAATATTATCTGCTGAAAAAAAATAAAGCGCTTTAGTACGCGTGTACTTTAAGGCACGCGCGGAAAGCTAATGCAGCAAGCTGCATTGTTTACGTTCTTACGTTCGCGATATAGATAGCAAGTACGACATTAACATAAATTCCTGGTTAATCTTCAAGTAAAATCTGATCACATTCTTCAATAAGCTTGTAATCTAAGCTAAGGAGATGAATGAGGGATTTTCTGGGCGAAGAAATGGTCCAGTGGCATATGACTTTGCTCCTCGTCTTCGCCGTCAAAATGGTCTTCACAGACCACTCGAAAACGGGAATAAATGTACGTTTTGACGTTGAATTTGGTTGTTCCAATGTTCCTTATCCATACAGCACACCTTTCTCTATCCTTCTTCGGATCAGGGATGGCAAAAAAGGATTTTCCCGGACAATTTTCACGACGATTCGAACAGTAAATTGCCTGGCACAACGGCATTTTTGCAACTCCACGAATACTATTGAGCTGTATGCATGCGAATATCGTCTGCTTTTACGGACGCGTAACGCACACGCATTGGCAACTCAAAGTGCTGCAAAGTCACAGCTTTGGCCGACACGAGCCAATTTGCGTATCGACAGTGGCAAAAACATACTTTTTATATCAAAATATACGCACTTGTAGGCTGTTAAAAAATTACAATTTCGATACTGATTAGTTCCTAGGGACATGCAGAACAACATATTTTTTCAAAATTTGTCAGTGGTGTCTTCTTTTAAACCACAGATTTAAACCATGGTTTAAGTTCAGAATACGGGCCAATGTATTCGAGATGAAAACCGCATTCATCAATATGAAAAATAAAAACTTATTATGTCATGGAAACTTTCAGTCTTACAATTAAATTAAATTTGCATTTAAAGCTGTAAAGGAGAACGAAGTGATACTGAACAATCTTATCTCCGTATCTATAAAGATAATATGCTATAGGTAATAAAAACAACGTGAAATTAAAAGGTTGTCCTTGTCATAATTACATTCTTAGAAATTTTCATGAAAAAGAGGTTTCTGTGGGAGTTGCATCATGACATTTTAGATAAGGTCCCGTTGTTGTAGATTAGTAAAATGGAACGCTGGGGTGAATAGAAACAAACATTAGAAAGCTTCCCGACAAAATATATTTTCCCAGTATCAAAGCAGACCCTTTTCGTTATTTTATTTATGATGCAAAAAAAAAAAAGATAAGAAGGATCGGCATCACATCTGGTCAACATATAGTTTCAATATTTGTGCCTATTCACCCAAGTTGTTCCTTTCCACCTCGGATTACGCTAGGTTGGTGGAAACAAGCACATGGGAGTACTTTACTCAAAGGGGAAGTCCATCCTGATTGCAAGTTGGTTTTAATAGATGCAAAAAAAAAAAAAGAAAGAAAAAGAAACGAATCAGTGAAGCTTTGAGCAAAATACTCTCCCTTTAATATTGATATTCATTCATTTAAAGTACAGTGTAGAAAACGTGACTCACACGAACATAAGGTTCCATAATGACAAGCTTCGATGGTTTATTTTACCTGATAGCTAAGAAAGCATGATATGTTTGTAAATAAGCAACCAGAGGACCAACGGCTTTAAAGGCATTGAGTAACTTTGTCGGAGATCAGAAAAAAAAAATCTGAATTAGCTCATGCTGCAATGATAATTAGAAACCTTTAGGTCAGTCGGGAATCGTATGACTTTTACAGGTCAATTGCTGATTTCATTATCAAGATATTTATGATTTAAAATCGAAATTTTATAAGCGTATGGCATGACGCTTATAACTTGTGACGGTCGGCCTACCTCCCTCTTTCGGCAAATGCACAGCGTAACGTCTATTTACATTGGCCTGCCGCTGTGGGGTAATGCTGACAGGGCTTGCAATACCAAGGATTGATAACTCGGCAATACTATCGCGCGCGAGAGAAAGCTTGAGCGCTGGAGCTCATCCCGTGGGCCGGCAAGGGCCTAGCCTAGCCTGTCGATCGCCTGGCCTGGCCGGCGGGCGGTCGCTGGGGTATAGTCGCGACATCGTGTGTGAGGAGAATTACCAAATTTTGATTATTGCGTGGTAATCCTACATACATAAATAACAAATGTTTTTGCCCGACAAGAAAGAAAGAGAAAGAGGAAACAAATGAAAAGGCATTTAAAAGGGGGAAGGGGAGGTCGCACATTTTGAAACATGGACGAAACAACAATCCATACGATCAGCTCTATACTAGAGACGTACTAGACGTTGTGTAAGGGATCGGGAAGGAGGGGTTGGCCGGAGCTCGGAGGGAGAGAAAATGAGAGAGATCGGTCGAGTGGAGGAAATACAGCCCTGTCGTCATTCACAATTATTGCCGTACGAGGCATGGCAGGGGCTGGTTTCAGAGCCCGCCACCGCGCGCGGAGTACGAATGCCCGCAGGTCCAATAAATTTATTTCTCGCTCTCGAGGAAATGAAATCATTCATGTCGACAATGTTTAGCAAAATAAAGGAGGCGTCCCCCAGGAGCGAAAATATCCCCTTACGCCCATGTCACATTTTCCAAACTAATTTCGGTTACTAGTCGTCAAGATATACATTGTACTGATATGCGGTTGGATGCTTAGACAAATTTCCAATATTACAGTCGGAGGATAGAGAGAAAAGTGGGGAAAAGCCTTTTTTGTATCTTCAGAACAGCAGGATCATGCGATCGACTGAAGACTGATGAAACAATGAACACATAAGATTTTATTTTGTCTCCTTGGACGGGGAATTGATTAGGAAGATGTAATACTTGTCATAAGAGTGTGGCATCCCCCTGGCCCCCTCCCCCTCACGTCAGTGATTTTTGTTTGGGGGTTTCTTTCTTTTTTCTTCTAATATTTGTAATATTGGGCTATAGCCTAACATTCTGGAAGCTTGATTATTGATAATATCCAAGTCATATCTGAAAAGTGAGAAAATTTTCATTACGAAGAAGGTAGGCCTACCCATGCACTTATTGAGGGGAGGGGGTGTCCAAACACCCCCTTTGACAAAAGGGGCATTTTTAGGTGGTCGAACACCCCCTTTTTGTGTTATTGTAAGTCGGCACACACCTTTTTGATGTTAAAAACGCCGCCTTAGAATTCCTGTTAACTTTTTTTTAACACTTATTGGATAATTTGAGTGAAAGTAACCCCCAAATAATGTTACTTTTTGTTCTTTTTGTTTGGCTTATCAGAGATTTTTTGGAGTAAAAAGACCCTCAAAATACTGATATATACACCCACCCCTCCCCCTTTTAACAAATCCTGGGTACGCCACTTGGCCTACTAATATTTCAAAATTCACTTTGGGATTGTGTTCACTCTTCACTATTCTCCCCTCTCTCTCAATTTCTCCATCACTGCATTCTCCCTCATCCTCTTCTCCCTTTCCTTCCTTTCTCTCAATGGCTTGTTTTTACCGTTTTTTTTTTGCACCTCTCCATTTTCTCCTTCTCTCTTATTCCCTCTCCTTTCTGACCCTTCACAAGAAAAGGAAGTTCAAATTAAAGGAAAAAGTTCATTTTTTGCTTCAATAAGGGTATATTCAAATTACAATACAACATAAATTACAGGCTAACTGGTTCGGACCATTATGTGGCTCTATATGGTTGGTAAGGGCAGGGATTTTTCAAGAAGGATATTATCAGAGGCAAAGGATGTGTCAACATTTTAAATAATATATCTGGACATAATATTTCTTGGCATCAACACGTGCTGAAGAAAACACGCAAGTTGTCTTTAACACTTTTCCTAAAGATTCAGGAAAGGGGGGGGGGAGGGGGCACAAGTTACACCCACTCATCCTATTACCGCCATCACACCACCAAATCGACCAGTTCTTTGCCATTCAGGGTAATTTTGTTCTGGGTCTTGTGTCGGTCTTATTAGTGTGATTGAGGTATTAGGAAGATGGACAAGGAAAAAAGCCATCAATTGATAAATGTAAAAAAAAAAGGGCAAATTTCATTTTCTCTACATGTACAGGAATTCATTGCTACTGAATTGCCATTCACAATAATAAAATTCCATTTCTACTATATATGTAACCAAATTTCAAAAGAGTCACAGCAAAACTGAATTAAGTAAAAAGCACATTTCGATGGAGAACAATAAAAGTCCAGACTGGTCCACTCTTTGATAACGTCTTCCCATCTTTTCTTCTGTCTTCCTCTTTTTCTTCCACCTTTCACTATAATAATAATAATAATAATAATACATTGCATTTATAATGCGCTTAATACAAATGTTTCTAAGCGCCGAAGTATTATTACCCCGGCTGTAGCTAGGCTACCGAATTCGGTGCTCACAGCATTTCAAGGAATAAATTCCTACCGGGTACCCATTTTCTACACCTGGGTAGAGAGTGGCAAATGTAGATTAATGTCTTTCCAAAGGACATTAGTGCCGCGGCGGGACTCGAACCGCAAACCATGAGATCCACAGTCCGGTGACGTATCCACTAGACCACGACACCTCTACTATGCCTTGCAGGATGGTTTTTGCAAGACCCGAAGAACATGAAGCATGCCATATCAGTTTTGCGCTTTTTCACGGTCGTGAGGAGTTCTTTGTATGGCGCAGATGATGGTGCGGACCGTCTCGTTGGTTATGTTGTCTTTATGCAAGATGCCTAGTATTTGAATTCGCCTCTGGAGGTCTGCTGTGAGGGTCCAGGAGTCCCAGGCAAACAGGTAGATGGATAGGACGAGTGATCTCAATCGTATCTTGGAACTGAGCAAGACCAGGAGTGGCAGGGAATCCAATCCGCACATACAACAGTTTGGTGGTGCTGTAATAATAGAAAAGATAGTTTAAAAAAAATGAATTAGAATTTCAATGAAATAGAAATTCTTTTTTTTTGTGAAAAGGCCATGGCCTGAATTCATGAATACTTCTGTAAGGGTAGTACAAGCAACGTACATGGCCTCATGTCCAATCATAAATGGCAATACAGGCTATGGTTATTTTAAACCATAGTTTAGACCATGGGTTTACCATTCTTT
Source organism: Heliocidaris erythrogramma (assembly GCA_025617745.1). Lineage (NCBI taxonomy): Eukaryota > Metazoa > Echinodermata > Echinoidea > Camarodonta > Echinometridae > Heliocidaris > Heliocidaris erythrogramma. The sequence continues at coordinate 30,372,286 of CM046871.1, read as the reverse complement.
GTGAATTGTGGCCAATGTGCTTCTTAACAAGGTGTCAAGCTTTTCATTACACTTTTTTGGTCATGAACTGAAATGGAAACTGTCCTAAAGTGAAATATGCCAGTGGTGCGAACACAACATGCACTGGTCTACATGATGGTAGAGGTACCTATTAAAAATATTCTAGTAATTTACACAGCAACACCTTGTGTAAAACTAATGTGCAAACAAATCAGACAGGAACTAACAACTGCCTACAAAAATCTCTATAGCTGCACTACAGAATCCCATAAATTATTCATCATAAGAATATAAAATGTAAAGTAAATCCATCCTTCATCCACAAATATTTCTTTCATCATTCATCAAGACAAATTTACAAAATCTATAGGAATGCAGATATAAATATCATAAATTTGTCAACCGGGGCGTCGCTAGCGGCAAATGTGCCACCTCTGTTGGCAACAAAAGAAAGGGGGGGGAGAGTGAGGGAAGAGGAAATATAGGGTAAAAAAAGAAAGGAAGGGAAGAGAAAGAAGGAAAAACTGGTCAAATTTTTTGCTCGCTCGCTCAAGTCGCTCGCCAAAACATTGAGATGTTAATCTTTGGGCAAATGGCGTCCCTTCCCTTCCCTTCTGCAATAGGCTACAGCTGCCCCCCTGGGATTGTCAAAGTGCAGATAGTCACATTCGGGCAGCAAGGTGCTAGTATATATGGGTCTGTTCACAAAGTTGGGGCACCAAAACTTGACATTTTATCGTAAAAACATTGTAGTTTTAACACTATGACTTACACCATTAAGTTGTTTTATATGAATGTACTTGGTGCCTCCAGGAAGCTTTTGAAGAACACAAGACAAATTGTTTTGAGAGGCATTTTCAAAGTATTGACAAAAACATACTGGTGTCCCATGTTACATCCACAACCACCTTTTTTTTAGATTGCCAACATTTCTACATGCATGATACCTTATAAAGCTAAATCCTATTAATGGGTACATTGTGTTATGGTGCTGACTTAATGAAGCAAAACTTTTAACAAAAGAATAAATATCTTCCCTGAGTTTATCATGAATGTTGTGGGTGTAACAGTTTCCAATCAACTGTCACAAGTTGTGGATGAATGGGACACCAAAGAATATCTGCAACTTTCATCAATAACTCTTGAAGTCAGTATACTCTCATTGCAGTTGTTGTTGCATTGAATTAAATAGAGAGCCTAAAGTAACCAGGCAAATATTTATCATCAAGAGCATTATGGATGTGCCGTTATGTCTCAAAATAAGACGGATGTAACACGGACACAATGTCCGGTTACATCCACACGCTGGTTTTTCATAATTATTTCCAAAATACATTGTGGAACAACATGTTTATGATTCTCAGATGCTTTTTATTTTCACCAGAGATAGAATGGCCAAGTAAGAAAATTCTAACTGACTTTTTCATCAAATTACAGGGGATTAAAGAAATAATGCCTCAAAAGGTGCCCAACTTTGTGAACAGACCCATATCCACATATTGAAGAAGAAAGGTTCCAGGATAATTATATAACTTATGTAAGTAAACTTCAGTAATTTTCACCTAAAAAAAAGTTCAAACAAATTTTGTTTGACTCGCTTCACTCTCTGGCAAAATATTTAGAAATTGAAAAGCTGATATTTGGGCAAAAGGCGTCAGTCCCCTCCTTACGAAATGGGCCTGTCTGATCAAGATCTCTATGTCTGCAATTTTCTTTTATTAATTTTTGTCGGAGGATAGGGATTAGGGTGCAGCAGTTTTGTCTGCAAAAATGGGTATTGCATCCTAAAAATTTGTTGGCAAATTTGGGTGTCACAACTCCCCCATTCAAAATGTTCTAGCAACGCCCCTGTTAGTCAAGCTCTTGCATGACAAAAACTCTAATGGAATAGACCCGAGTGGCAATAAACCAGCTTAATTTTATTTTTATTATACTTCATTTCTTTATTTTTTACATGTAGACCCTACTACTCCAAATACAAAATTTCTTTGTTTCATTCCTGTTCTATAATTGCACATCTCTCAAGTAAACATGGAAGGTGACGAAAGAGGATATTTACCTGTAGGTGAGTGTAGATCTATTTGCATGTTTCTAGCATGACTGTGTCTGCTCCATCATCAATTTGATCAAATAAGAGATGTCATGCATCTGAAAGCAAAATAGAATGACTAGTCAAATGTATCCATAACAGACTATCAAACCGTTTTCTTAGGCGAGTATATGGATCTGAATGAAAGACTGAAAATAAGAGTTTGTAGATATCTACTGAATCATATACATGTACCTGTGAACAGCCCACACCTCCCTGCCCTATATATCCACTTATCCAGGAAAGTATTAAAAAACATTTTAAAAATAAAATTCACTAGTATGAAGGGGTAGGTCCATATAACTGAAGTTTGCCATTGGATTTCTCCAAAAATAATATGCATGGAATAGCACTAACCAAGATAAAATATTTATTCATGCTTATGCCCAACATACATTGCGATTTCCCAAATATTGAATGCAAAAGTTTTAAAATTTACAGATCAGATCTACCAGTAGTTGGAAACTATCTGTCCGGACACCCAACCTGTCAGGACACCCAACATAGGTATGACAAGGATAACTCATTCTCATTGATAAGAACTGTCACATATAAATCCTATATAAGATTTTGAACTGCTAAGAAAACAATGCAATTACTCTATGGCATGATTGGTATGTAATATTCCACCAGCTTGGGAAAGCGGCAAGAAGAAGATTCAAAATTCCTGGAAAGAGCAGAGTGAATCCAAGTGTTTATTTTTTTTGGGAGCACTCAGTATATAAATGTACATGTAGTGTGTGGTGGGTATGTGGCGCCCAGAAGACCCCCATTTCTACACTAAAATTTTTGTTCCAAAGCATACAATTTTTTTCTTGAGAAAAAGAGAAAAAACATTCCAAAGCAACGTTTTTTTTTTTCATTTTGTCGTTCTAATCGTTCTGGCACGCCTCGGCCAGGCCCGTTTTGCTTCAAAGACAACATAGAATAGACGTGCCATGACCCACAGCGTATTAAGCGATTGCATGGGAGCTTGTGCGTGGGTACCAGGTAGCTGTACGAGCTCCTTAGCTTATCAATCTGGTACATGTACTTGCCTATGGAGCTGTACATGGGATCCATAATTACCTTGTGTGTGTGTGTGTGTGTGAAATATCACCATTTCTCACCTAAGTTGACCCATGCAACCCACCCTCGGAATTTGCTATAGGGGTTACCTTCCAGGATCAACTAAGATTGTAAAAATTGAATGACTAAAAAAGAGAAAAGACAAAAATCGACAGATTTTTTTACCTTGCATTTGTAACCTATATATATATATGGGACTACACAAACCTTACCTTGCATGGGTAGTCCCATATAACTTACAAGTCTTACATCATGTGCAAGTAAAAAAAAAACCCTGATCACACCTGCCAGTTTTGTGTGGTTTTTTTTTGTCAATCAATTTTTACAATCTTAGTTGATCCTGGAGTGGAAGGTAACCCCTTTCGCAAACTCTGACTCTGAGGCCTGGGCGAGGATGGTTTGCATGACTCACAGTATGTGAGAAATGGCGATATTTATTTTAGATCTATTTTTTTTTTTATCTCATTATCTATGAGTCCTACCTATATGAGCTCCTTGGCTTATCAATCTGGTACTAGTACTGGCCTACAGAGCCGTTCATGGGATCCAACTGTGAGTGGAGTCGGAGGCACATATCAACAAAAACAAGATCTAACATTTTAACAAGTAACATGTCTAAATGAGTTATAATCATTTCTCACATACTTGCGAGCCATGCAAACCAGACGTTTTATTCACAAGCCACAAAATGTTGTTTTTCACATCAAAACTCCCGAACTGCGTGTAAATGAATAAGTGCGCAGACATGGGATTGGGAACCATGCAAGATTGTTTATATTCAATCCCTGTCCCTGATAGTAGAAAGAGGAAAAAATGATGTGATGTTTATGTCGTCGTTTAAATCTTTTTTACTTCCTGTAATTACGTCAATAAGACGACAACTTGCACCAACGCAAGACGTCATGAGGACGTCTTATTTTGACGTCATCTTTACGTCTTGTACACTGTAAAAACTAAAGCGTTACTTTTAGGGGCATGTATAATAGTGACTGCACCTGAAATGCTGTTTGTAGCACTAGTTGTAGTGTGCTAATTTACCAGCAAAAAACCAGGTTCCGCTGATTGAGAGGCACTGACGTTACCGATGGACTGACGGATGCTTTTTGCAATCCAGTTTAGTCATGGGAGTCAAATAGATAACATGAACTATGTGGTGTCGTAAATTCACTATGTAACAATATGATCTGCTCTACATCGTACGATGTGAGTTAGTCCAGCGGTAATGCCAGCAATTCTCGATCAGCGGACCCTGGTTCGAGGCTCGCCAAAATAATTTTTTTTAATGAATGTTTAGCCGGTCCAGCTCGCGTGAAAGTGCTGAAATAGCACGCTGTGTGCATTCAATAGCACTCTGACTCTGAGTGCAGTCCCTATGCATGCCCTCAAAAAGTGCTATATAGCCTAGGCTATAGGCCTACTACTACTACAGCACTTCAGTTTTTACAGTGTACAGATGACGTCAAAATAAGACGTCCTCTTGACGTCTTGCGTTGATGCAAGTTGTAGTCTTATTGACGTAATTACAGGACGTAAAAAAGACGAAAACCACGACGTAAATATCACGTCATTTTTAACACTTTCTGCTATCATCAGTATCAGGGATGTTTTACTTGAAATGACAAGGCCACAGTTTCTTGTGAAAATGGCATTGTTCTTGCTCTAATTTTGATGCAATTTTTTCTCAAACTTACTCTTTAGAATATCAGGAATAAAATAAATAAATCTTTAGAGGAATATTAAAGAAATTCTTGTTCATTTTTTCCGTCAAACCTTAGTTAGGTGCGCAGACCTAGTACTACATGTAGTAGCCTAGGGCTCCCCATACAGCTGCGGAGGCCAGTACCACTCCCACATTGGTCCATGCCCACTATATTACCAGATTGATCAGCCAAGCCCAAGGTGCTCGGCGTACAGTAAAGTACGCAGTACATGTATGATGTAGGTCACCCTATACCCGGGATTTATACCTACCACTCCAGTCGATAGAGTCAATAAAATCTTACAAATCTTACAAATCTTACAAATCTTACACTTACCGGTACAGTGAGTTGGGCATGCCGTGAGTTGTGTGGCAGTAAGGAGAAAAAAAACTCTCAAGATGATAAAACAAACGTCGAGAACTAGCTTTCACTATGTGTGCGGTGCACTGAGCTGAGTTAGCTACATGGCTCGCCGGCCGACGGGTACGGAGTACGAACGTATACCGTTGCACTGTACAAGTAACTATCCCGACAGCTCAGCTGGCTGGTATATCACTGGCGCCTAGCGCCTGTAAGTGGATGTTGGGTATAAACGGGCTTACCATAGATACTATCTCTATACATGTACGAAACACACATAGCGTATTGCCAATGTCTCACAACGAACGCATGAGGACGCTAGACCAAATACTGTTTGAAACGTAGATCTGCCGTTATTTCAGCCAGAATTTTGTTTTCAAAACCACATTTATTTTCTTTTTTAAAAATAGTAAATGAGCTCCAATTTCTATCTTACTTTCACATGTTGCTAAGTATAGTTCTAACAGTAGGATTATATATCATTGGACCACTTTCACGCTGAATTTGTCAAATTTTGCAAAGCTACTCAATGCCTTTAAGTCCTCTCCGAGATACTTGGTAATGAGGATTAACGCCGTACCTACAAAAGGGCAGTAAGGCATCCACTTGGTTTCGAAACCGGGTCCTCCCAGACGAGACCACTGCTCTACCACTGAGCCATCCATGCCTCCCCATGTATACATGACCATTATCAAACAAAACATCGTGGAATGTTCACTTTAAACTGGCTATAAATTGTAAGCATATTAAAGCATATTTTGAATTCTTTTGAAGTACATAAGTTGAATGGAAGGCTATGATAATTTTATACAGCATTCTCAAATACAGGACAGCTTGTGTACAAAAATTGTAAAGAGCACTACAATTTTTTTTGACCAACATTAATCGGGATATTTCTAAGTAATCATACTTAACTCTAAATATTTATTTTATAAATGTTCAGAGGATCATTAAAAGTATAAACATCTGTATGTTTGAACAAGTTTGAATACTTTCAATGATGGAAAATTTCTTTCATTCAAGCACTTTTATTCCCTACCATTCTTTTTATCACTATGAAATTTCCTCTGTTACTCTTCCTTCTTTTTATTATGCTGACTACCTTTCATACTTGCGTCGCTGCTCCCGCTTTTTCTTGAGAGATTCTGAATAACAATCTATACATTGTCTTGAATTTCGGGATTTCTTTCGTTGGCAATCGTAGCATTTAGTCCCCTATAACACAATCAGATGATATATTCTTTAAAAAATAATTTACTTTTAGTGCGAGGTTTTTTTTTATAAAAGACATAATAAATTGTGACTAGTCATAGGTTATGCCTATTTTACGTTTGCCCCGGGCGCCGTATGATAAATTGGTCAACGATTTTCCGTGCGATTTTGGGGACATCGTAGGTTTACGGGAGGTTTACGGGCAGAAATTTGGGTAAACGCAAGGGGGACGCAGGTTGTTCGTACGGAATTTCGAGTTCGCTAAAGCCGTAGGCCGAAAATGTGTATGCACATTATTTTCTGCGTTCTCGCTACGACAGGCAGCCCGTGGACAGGACCTAATGAACACTCACAGTCTCCGCAAGAGGGTAGTGCGAATAGCGTGGGTGGGTCGCACGTTTGCTGGGGGTAAAAACCGCGCGAATACCGCAGGCAGCACTCACGAGGCACGCATGTGATGGTCACGCAAGTGCGCATGCGCTCCTTGCGGGCCACGTGCGTGTCACGCGGGTATCCAATCATAGCTGAAAACGTGCATGTGACTTGCCTGCTTCGTGTGTCCCGTACGGCCAATTTGGGGCCGGTATAAAAACACACTTTCGCTCTGAATTTTCAGTGTCTTCAGGAGGTCCGACGTTTCTTCAAGACATTTTCTAAATCAGGACTGACTCTTGAATCACAATGCCTGGAGCAAGAGAGGCAGGGGTCAGAAGAGAACACGTGGGGCTAAGAGGGTGGAAATCCACCGCCGACCGTACTGTCGCCGTACGGTTTTAGTACGTTCATCTTGCTTTCACCCTACTACCGGCGTGAATGTGGCGCAACAGGCCCGTACGTTCTTGCAACACGTATGGTGTATACGTGCGATTAACGGACGTGGACCTTGCGTCATTTACACGGAGCACATACAAATCGCACGGCATTTGCACGTTACACTCACGAATAATTTTCCGACTGATGCCTTGCGTGCCGCACGTTAACTGACATACGTGATGCCTTGCGTATGAAGCCCGCGCAAGCACGCTACTACTTATACTCCCTGTGCGAACTGCCACGGACCTCTACGTTTTTTCCAACCCCGAAAAAACGCAGAAACCGTGCGTCCTGAAAAAAACGTACCGGCAGTTGTGACTAAGGTTTTATCTACGAGCATCTTGCCATTTCTTGTATTGGCCCTCGATGGCAGACCGAGGCAAATCCGTACAGAGGCTGCTCGGAGATTGTACGGAAATCGTGCACTTTCAGTGCAGTTTTCGCAGCCTCCGCATAGAAATCGTACGCAGCCCATCTGAAAAACTGGCCCGTGTCAAGATCACGGGTACTACACCGGCAGCGAGCGGCAACGTTGCGATAGCTGTGCGATGGCCGTGCAAATCTCCCATGAGTGTAAACTCTCTGTACGATTTTTTTTTCGCCTTTATGTTCACCGTGCGTATGCTGCACGATCAGCGCGAGGCCTCCGCGCGAATCCCGTGCGGGGATTGTACTATTCCACCTAGGACACGTCTACGGGCAACGGGATTATGATTTTTTTCAAATTTGTATAACTTCCCGCGAAACAAAATCGTACAGGCTGTACGGAAATCTCACGGCCTCTTCCTGCCTCCGCATTGGAGGCCGCACGGAAATGGGAATACGTGCAGAATACGGGCTCCGTAGACCATTCGCAGGCCAAATTAAACTAGGCATTATGCCTAGTTCACATTTTCCGCGAACGGCGTGCGATAAAAGTGTCTACGATTTTCCGTGGGTTTTTGCGGGCACAGTACGTCGCGAAGGGCTACGGCATTTGTATTCACATTGTCTACGGGCATCGTGCAATTTGTTCTTCGGGGCAACCCGTCTAAATTTCGTACGGACATTGTGCGATGTCAATGCAGTTGCCGTACAGTCTCCACAACCTCCATGAGGAAATCGTACGGAGCCCGCACGGCTCCCGTGGCGAGGCTTCACGGAGGTGGTGCGGTGACTGTGCAGTCGCCGTGCCGTTTGAGGATCCCAATCCCCAGCAATAGGGATTATGTGTACATATTTCATATTTTACGGGTACTGCACGGGCAGCGAGCGACAACCTTGTGATAGCTGCGTGCGAGGGCCGTGCAAATGTACAATCTCCTTACGATCCCCCACCCCCCCCCCCCCCAAGTTCACCCCCCAAAAATTCAATCTTACAGCCCCCGCACGGAGGCTGCGCGGAGGCGGCGCGGAAAGGGGGATACGGGCAGTTTACGGGCTCCGTAGACAGCCAAATGTGAACTAGGCATTAATGACTGTGCATGTGTATCTGGATTCGTATAAGGATATTTCTGCACAAGCATCAATAAGAGTTTTCATTTCGAGTGATACAAGGTTTAATGATAATTGAAATAGTTATGCTAAAGTAAGAGATTAAACAGAATAACACTCAGATATCATTCTGCTCCAGTGAAAATGTTTAGAGGTTACAGTAATTTTCAACTTTTATATTTACAAATATACCAGAATACAAGATACATATTTCTAAAACTGAAGGTGCGGATAGATCATGAGAGAGTTGACTGAAAGTTGAAATTCATTGTGCGCTTATCTAACCATGCATATTTGTCTAAGCGTAATGGAAAAATGCTCCTTCGATTACATTAACTACAATTCACTGGCTTTCGAAATTATTAAACGATATTTAATGTTCAATACCGATATTCATCTTCAAAGAGTACATGGATTATCTCAATTCCAAGCTACGTTGTCCCATACTTTACCAAAAAAATCTAAGATTTGATGACTGTATCAAAGCGTACATGGTTTATCTCAATTCCAGGCTACGTTCTCCCATACTTTACCAACAACATCTAAGATTTGATGACTGTATCAAGCTGATATCAGCTTGAATCAGACAAATTTCTATGTCAATCTATGTTCGCATATCCAATATATAATTCCAGATTACTTGGTAACGTATGTGACATACGTTACATAGATTTGCCAACCTCTTATAGCTGCTTTAAAATTATGGACTCCCTTGGCATGCTTGGGAAACTGTCCTTTAAAAAAGCCCACTGCACAATAGGCGATCTGACTGTGAGATCCGCAATTACAGTAGATATTGAGATTTAAACAATTATAATCTTCTCGATTGAGAGATTGAATAATAATGTGAATACTACAATTAAATATTTTAGTGCACTGTAAGCCTTCTATGGGCATTAAAGGGCGAAATCGGCTTCAAATCGCACGATTGATCTGACGTCACTACGATTCGAAACCTATTTGGCATTTCTTCCTACGAGGAAGTTTGCGACCCCCCCCCCCAAAAAAAAAAAAAAAAAAAAAAAAAAATTAATAATAATAATAAATAAAATAATAAATAAAATCTAAAAAAAATAAAAAAATAAAAAATAAAAAATAAAAATAAAATTCATCATTCATTACTATTCAGAAAATTGATCATTTAGATTTTACATGTTATTTTTAATGACTGAAAGCTCTTGCCAATCCTTCCGAAATCGGATCGTAGTCAGATTGTATAGGCTTAAGGTTATGGGTTCGCGGTTACTGTATAAATGAAGCATAAATGCGCCTCTGCAGTTGCCTCTTTTGGGGTAGCTGTAGCCCTAGCCCTGGCTAAACGCAAATACAGCAATAATTTCTGCCAGTCATCCACTTCGCTAGCAAAACAAAACTTATCTTCACCATGTTCACAGGCAAGTGGAGAAAATATATGAAACTATCTTACCCTGACGTCGCAGCAATTATAATAACTATGGCATTGTTTTCCTTTTTGAATAAGTATAGTCTAGACCTAATCCCGCGAAGTGTTCTTGACGAAACCACGTAAAAGGAATTTTCTATGAGGAATATAATGTTGATTATTGGTGTTAAATAAATAAATATTTTATGTTTTTTATTCATGAAAGATCCAGGGTTCCATTCAGCTGCATTTATTAACCTAATTAAACAGTTTTACCTTCTAATCTTTTTTTTTTGTTCTTATATGCCGTACCTTTACCTTCAAATGGAGTTTATACTGTTTCTCCTTCGCCAGGGAATCTGAACGACATTCTTGACATTGTAATGCACCTTGAGTTTTCGGTCTATCGCAATCGTAGCATATAGGACTCTGTAGAACAAGCAGAGGTTATATTCCGAAAACTATTTAATCTCAATATTAGAATGAGGTATTCTGATTGTCATAACCATAACAAATTTGAACGGAGATGAGTTATTATTCGATAACTGAGGTAGCTGTGCATGCCGACATATCTGGAAAAGCACAAATGAAACGCGATTTCCCTTTGATTGACAATATAAAGATCTTCCATGAAATAAGATAATTTTTCAAACATGTCATCCCTTCACCATTCTTTAATAATTTGCAGAAAATGCATTCAATTAAACATGTTAGAATTCCGAATACTATTCAAGACAATAAGGCTAAAGTCTCCAAATATAAAAATAGACTCTAGGCAAATAATGCATCGAGGCGGCTGTAATTAGTTTTGTTTAGTATACCACTGAGTCAGTGAAAGCCCATGCATTTGCTTCATTGCTTTTCTCTTTAAAAGTAGCTTTAAGTACATTAAATGGCAATCCAACTTTTGTAATAATTTGATTTGTGTGAAGGCAGAAAACTTAGTGAAGGAGATTGGTGAACGTTTGAATGAAATTGGATAAACATTAAGAAAGTTATATCGGAATCCCGGAATTTAAAAGTGGCCGAATCGCTACGGGAGTGTCAAATGTGAAAGACATGTGCGCTATACAAAAACTATTTTTTAAAAACTAACTATTTTTATTATCTCATTAAATGGAACAGTTTCATTGATGTTTTATGCAGATACCTGAATTATAAGGGGTAAAATAATAATAAAAAAACTCCGCTTACCCTTTTTCGTGCGACCTCAGTGCCAATTGTTGAAGATGTGTCTGCTCCATTCGCATTGCTTGCCGTCTTCTCATAACATATATTGAAATGAAAAAGACAAGAATCTATTATAAACACGATCGCAAAGAATTTCGAAAATTCAGTCTAAGGCAATTTCAATAACCATTGAAATGTGCAAACGTTATAATGACATATTACTTATCCGAATCCGATTTTGAAGGCAATGCAATAGTGTATTGAAACTGCCTTTAAATTGATTTCTCTCAAGTCTTTGCAAAAGTATGTACCTTTAAAACTTGTAAAGGTTGGCGGAATAACAAAGAATTACTTCATTATAATTATTTAAAACAACATTTTTAAAATCCTTTACGTCCTTTACGTAATCTACGCGACCACTTGTAAGTTCGCAGAGTGAGCTAGGGAGGTGCAGAGTAGCCACACATACACGGGAAAGTGTATAACAACTTCACAGCGAAATTTGCTATGAAGCTGGTAAAGATGGCACAGATACATGTACTATCACGGGAGTAGGGCACAATAAAATCTTAAAGAACTAAACGGAAAGAAAGGGAAAGAGGAATATTCACAAAACGAGTAAAAGTCTTCAACTATTACTAGTTGCATTGACAGTGCGGTTATCCTCGGAACCTTTACCAGCAGTTTATGAGAAGAAGACGAATGTTTCTTAGATCGCTGAAACTATGGGCCCAAATTATTATACGGACTTACGTTTATCACTGTTTATTACTTGAATGTAAGCTTTGTATGAAATAATTTTTGGGGAAAAGAACCAATAAGTTTTGAATAAGTTCCTCTTTAACAGAATTGATATATTTTGAATAACGTCAACATCAATAACGTCAATATATTTGAATAACATCAACTACGTGTACCTATGGTTTCTAAATGAAATAGTTCGTTTGATGGCATGTTAGATAAGTGGATTAAAACGGAAAAGTAATAACATAGAAATCTGCCTACCCCTCGTTTTGTCATGTTGACCGTTGTTGAAGTTGTTCTTGGTCCATTCGGCATGATGATTTCTCGACTTACAATATCACGTTACTAGCAGTAGATGGCCGTTGATTTTAGACAGAGACCAGTCTTTTGGTATTTGGCGAGTTAATGGGACTGTTCGTGTTGGCACGTGTTATAATGGCAACCAAGTCAAATTAGTCACTATTATCACCAACAAATTTTCATTTCCAACTACTCCAGATGGATTTTACTGGACTATTCCATCCTCAAATGGGTAGAAATGAGGGGTGATCATGAATTGCAGCCGTAAGGGAATAAAGATGTTCAAATTATCCCACACATACACCAAGCCATTGGCGGATCCGGGGGGCACTTCCGGCCCGTGCCCCCCCCCCCATTTTGACCATAAAGGATCCGCCATTTTTTCGATTGTGCCCCCCCCCCCTTTTAGAATGAAACCCTTTATTATTATTTCTTTGCTTGTCAGAGAATTATGGAAGGTGAACTGGATTCCCATAACCCCCGCCCCTCCCCCTGCGAATTTTGGAGGTCTGGCGAAAAAAATATTTTGTCGCCACCCCCCCCCCCCCCCCCCCCCCGAGCGATTTTTCGAGAAGCTGCAAGACAAAACCTTTTCTAAAAGTTGACAAACCTGCAGTTGTGTGCCCCCCGTTATGCTAAATCCTGGATCCGCCCCTGCACCAAGCAACCTTCTTCGAGATAAAGTGATTCTTAAAATTTTCCATCTTACGTTGCATGTCTCTTGATCTTCTGTTTCTTTTCGAAATGGTGTATTCCTCCATAATTGCTGCACGGTACGATGTCGGTAGTATATCCATGACGGAACATATCTCGAAGCCTCTTTAGAATGGACTATTCTAAAGTTACCGATAGTGTAAAGCCACTACGTCACTATTACAGCATGCTGCTTGCTCTCTCTACTTGAAAGCTGATGTTTGCCCCTGTTGCACCGAACTTGTTCACTAACGACTTTGCCATTGTTTAATTTTTTTTTAATAAGGAGAACTACGTGACGAGGATTAATTCGGTTACGGTTAATTTAGATGTGATTTTCTCCATCGTTTTAGGTTATTTTGTTTCTGTATACAGATTTCTCATTCCATTCATTTTCATTATAATCAATTACAGGATGTGACCGGTAATTACTCGCTCTATCTTAATCCATTTAAGGCTAAATATGATATTTTTTGTTGTATAATTAGCACCAGTGTGTCGAGTGTGCGTACATCTAATATAAAATCTTAAACTCTGTTACGTAATTTTTATGAATGAATTATTCAAGTAACACTTCCTCTTTACTAGACTTGGATTTTGCTGAAAAGAAAATATTTAATCGACAGGTATCCTGAATAATCTAAGATATCGGAAAGAAATTGAGAGGGTTCGATTTCACCAAGTTGAAAAGTTTGACCGAGGAAGAAGTCAGAATAGTTAACCACTAAATACATCAATTTCTTTTCAGCTTTTTTTCATTTCCCAGTGGCATATCCAGCAATTAATTCATCCCAGTAGACTGACAGCCCATGGAACCGACATAGTCGGTCTCTTGAATCCTCAGATAACCTTTAAGAAGGCCCGCCAGACCGATATTATCGGTTTCATAGGCTGCAACAGAATAGCCGAAATTGATGACAGGTGAAATATAAACAGACTAAATTGTATTGATATTTTGTTTGTCTTCAAATGGGGGGGGGGGGGGGGGGGGGGCATAAACAGCAAAATCCCTATGATGGGTACACATTACATGTGTCTTTGGCACGCATGTTAGCCCCCATGCTTGTCTACAAAATTTACGCTGACGGCCAATCATTTATGACTCTCTAATAAATATAACCATTTACCCCGATATATCAATGAAATCATATAATCAGGTAAAATGGATGTAAAGCGTATTCAAGCCTTTTATGCATTCTAATTGCGATTTTCACTATCTGATTATATTTTTGAACGATCTTATTACCGGTCTTATTGATCAATGTTTGCATTTTTTATCATACGCTTTCTCTATTTATTATCAAATGATTTTATTTGAGATATGACTCGCTTTTTTACAACTATACATATAAGAAGTTCCCAAATCAAATTAGTACAGGATAACGCAGATCGGGTTTGGATGATAATATTTTGGCTTCAGCCTTCTTCAGAGTTTTATTGTTTTGTACTATTAAATAGAAGTTGCAATACGCAATTCAATAGAGGATATACATGTATGTCAAAGTGAAAGCAGCAACAGATAAACAAACGAAATGTAAATCACCAAGAGAACAATCGGATCGGGTCACCAAATCAATGAAAATGAATAAAATACTTCTTGAATTCAGGATGAAAATATATCAGAAGTAGCATTAACGGTTGAAAATAACAAAGATGAGTGGTGTAAATAAGTGTTTAACAGGGAGTAAGCAAAATGAGCAAACACCTGACAGGATGACTATAAAGTGTATGTACTTTTGTACTGTATCTTTAGATGCAGAGTATAATTTGTTTGACAATTTCCTTGTTTATATCCATATGCACGAAGACTTAACCCCGAATACACTCTAAAAACAATCTAGTCAAATATGACTAGAATCTAGTCAGATATGACTAGAATGACTATTCCCACGGGCACCTGCACTATTCTAGTCAAAACTACCAGCTTCGGGTTTGTAGTGGACAGAATCCAAGTCAAAATGAACAGAATCCTAGTCAAAATGAACAGAATCCTAGTCAGAATGAACAGAATCCAAGTCAAAATGAACAGAATCCAAGTCAAAATGAACAGAATCCAAGTCAAAATGAACAGAATCCTAGTCAGAATGAACAGAATCCTAGTCAAAATGAACAGAATCCTAGTCAGAATGAACAGAATCCTAGTCAGAATGAACAGAATCCTAGTCAGAATGAACAGAATCCTAGTCAAAATGAACAGAATCCTAGTCAGACTGACTAGAATCCTTGTCAGAATGAACAGAATCCTAGTCAGAATGAACAGAATCCTAGTCAGAATGAACAGAATCCAAGTCAAAATGAACAGAATCCAAGTCAGAATGAACAGAATCCTAGTCAGAATGAACAGAATCCTAGTCAAAATGAACAGAATCCAAGTCAAAATGAACAGAATCCTAGTCAGAATGAACAGAATCCTAGTCAGAATGAACAGAATCCTAGTCAAAATGAACAGAATCCTAGTCAGAATGAACAGAATCCTAGTCAAAATGAACAGAATCCTAGTCAAAATGAACAGAATCCTAGTCAGAATGAACAGAATCCTAGTCAGAATGAACAGAATCCTAGTCAGAATGAACAGAATCCTAGTCAAAATGAACAGATTCCTAGTCAAAATGAACAGAATCCAAGTCAAAATGAACAGAATCCTAGTCAGAATGAACAGAATCCTAGTCAAAATGAACAGAATCGTAGTCAAAATGAACAGAATCGTAGTCAGAATGAACAGAATCCTAGTCAAAATGAACAGAATCCTAGTCAGAATGAACAGAATCCTAGTCAAAATGAACAGAATTCTAGTCAGAATGAACAGAATCTGATTAAGAAAATGTGACTAGGCGATCTGGTCAAAAAATGACTAGACTATGTTGAGAGTGTACACTTGGGCAATTCCAGCGTAACGGACATGACAGTCAGACCATTTTCTGGTTATTTAAGACAGTTTTCATCAAAACTGAGAGTCCTAAAACATATTTTAGTAACTGATTCAGACACATTTGAATATCAGGGTTATCTACAGTAAATTTCGTAATAGATATCACTGAATAGTTGAAGAGAAAATTCTCTTTGAAAAATTCTTTGTAACCGTAACGGACATGACACAAATTGGAGAAGGATATTTATCCTTGATATTTATGTATTAACAGAAGCTTATAAACATGCTTTAAACATAGATACATATTGTTTAATAATTGGATTACACATCTTATTGTGTAACACAATTAAATGTTATTATATAATATAATTTTATATTGAAAATATCGAAATGTTACATATAGTTAAAAGGAGCTTCCATATCACAGTATCTGTTAAGGGCAAACATACATGTATCTAGATACAAATATTTTGGTTACGCCATCAGATTCTCTTGGTAGATGTAGATTATTTATAGAGACATTATACAATAAGTTGAAATAAAACGATTTCATATTTATACTAGGCAATATCTGAAGAATGAAATACATAGTATACACTACAACTTTACTTCAAGGTAAATTTGAGCTCTTCTACATCACATGAATGCAAATCAAATATGTGTGAATTTCCAAAATACGAGGAAAGAATTAATTACGTTAAAATGTTCTTTTGGAAAAACAATATGTTACAGTCGTATTTTCTTTGTGGGTTAAAACAAAATGATTCACACCACTGATATTTTTTTTTCTCCACAATATCTTCCGAAAATAAAATTTGGCCAAAAGATGAATACTAAGAATATAAATAGGTTTAGCGAGGCTTGAGTAGACTCTGAATACAAATAAATTTTGAACAGATTTATTTGTAGTGAAATACTCAGGGTGAAACACTGCACACTACACGCGGGGAGTGAAAAAAAACCCCCAGCATAATGATGTGATGGGTCAAACTGATGATTCGTTTAGTACTTTTTCATGGAGTAAGGAAATACAACATCATTTCACACACAGTAAAAACAAAACCTTGAGAAAGAACCTTAGAAAACCAAGGGTTATAGAAGTTTTAATGATATTAGACAGCATGCTAATAGGTCTAGAACAAGAGTGAATCGATATACGAACTTCATGCAATGACATTTACCCCCTATTAGTAAGATACTTACACCCCATGCATCTGTCCTTGGACGATTAACACCAATCATCATGTACGTGATACGGACCTGTCACTTTTTCATAGGGCCTATATATCTAGCAAACCAGTTCATGATTTCTAGTTATGCTAACGGGACAGCACTATAAATCTATTCATAAAATTCGTCATGTATTTTTAATGAAAGATAAGTTGAGGGGAATGCTAACGGCCAACATTTAGACAGCCTTCCAGACAATGACATTATGGACAAGCGTTTCAGTTAGTAATTCTTTGAAAACAAAGATATGAAAAATACACAACACCAAGAAACAAGTAGTATAAATTGTAAATTTGCGCAGAAAATTATGGAAAAGCTCACTATAAAACTACAGCACACGAAAACACCACAACAATTAAAGAGGAAATTTTCGATGTTTGAAGGGCAGGGAGTTGTTTAAGTCACCACATACAAACATCCCAGGTGCCACCCACGCGTCATCCTGAGGAGGTTTCTGAAAAAAAAAGATGGGGGGAGGGGGCAGGGTGTCAGGTTAAATTCATAACATACATAATTGCAACCAAATTGCCCCTAGTCTACATATATCTGGCAATACAGGAGATATGTTGTCCATGACAGTATCTTATGTTAAAGGGGAAGTCCGGTCCAAAAAATACTTGGTATTTAATAGAAGCAGAAAAAAAAATCATTAAAAATTTGAATTTGTTTTCAAGAATATATTCCCTCATGACTTGAACCGAATTATATTTTATGGTAATATGTTTTTGCATGTATACACCAATACAGAGTAAATAATTTTCTTTAAAACCATGAAAATATTTATGTTTTATAGAATATACATTTAAAAAAATCAGTGATTATGGAAATGTAATATTTTGAAAACAATATCAATATTTGGAAGTTCGTGATATATTTTGTAAAGGTATACACGTGCAAAAGGATGTATAATAGCAACACAGAGTGCTTATGATCTTTTTATTCTGGATCAAGCTTTGTTTTTTTAAATAATTTTTACCAGTCCAATTTAACCAACTATGTTGTTTTACTAGGAAATCCTGAATGAAAATTCAGATCTCTATATATCTTTGTTATGGCATATAGTGCATAGTGAATTTGTATGTGAATAGCTTTAAAGCAACTTTCATTTTCTTCTTTTAATACATCATAGGAAGGGGAAACTTTTCCCGACCTGGCATCAAACGTTTTACCTTCTCTTTGTTCCTATTTGTTCCAGAAGGTCTCAATTATGTAAAAGGCCAATAGTACGAGAAACCATGGGATGATGACAAACGTAACGACTCCACGAAATGGTATCAGACCAAATCTGGAACTCTAGTAAACATGGTAGAAAGGAATAAGAAAAAATAGATAAAGGATTTAAAAAAAACTTATTTACTGCATCTTACACGTCATTGACTCTAGTGCTATGTTGCCTTTTGCTGATAGATAACTGTTTAAAAAATGAAATATCATTCTAAATTCATATATATATATATATAAAGTATATTTCATAATATATTTAATAATACTTATGTTAACAAAAAGGTTTTTTCTCTAGGGAACATCACATGTATAAAATCTTTATAAAGTGGTCTTTTACGACTACAGGTGATTGAAATGTTCAGTATCTTTATGATTACCAAACTGACAAGAAAATTTATGACTTTGCCAAACAGTATGTAAATTTTGACACCAACTCACTCCTTTACCGCCACCAAAAGAATGAAAGGCAATAATGCGTTATATCTGATTAGATTATCACCCTTTCCTTGTCATTATTTTCCACCTCAAAATACATATTGTTTCAAAATACAAAGAGAAAATGTATTAATTTATACTTACATGCCGGGATGGTTCATTGGGGTTTGGACCGGGCGTTGGTTTGTCGCTCATTGTGTATCGATGTCAAATTCGCACTTACAGAAACAACAAACCTTGTCTGACTGTATTTTTACAGGTAGATTAAGAGTGTGAGTCTATATACAGTCTTGCCGCCGCTGCCGCAAAAAAAATAATCAACCAAAGGATAGGGCCTATAATAATGCAGCTCCGATGACGGCTGATTCCATTATCCTTAGAGGAGGGTTTGAGAAACTATTAAAACGTGCGAAAAACATCATTTTCATTAGGGCAGGTCCTTTTGGGGAGAAACAATAGTACCTGATATCGTAAGCACAGCTGAAAATTAATAAGCAATTTTAATTGTTAAAAAAGAGTGGATGACTTGATTTCATCTATTCTGTGAGTTGTTCCGTCAAATTTTCAACTCATGACAAAAAGGTTAATTACATTCACACTTTGAACGGAATGATGCTTCCGTATAATGGCTCGAACGACCGTAGGTTTTTTTCAAAAGGTGATATGTTATTTACAGATTTAGCCCCCCCCCCCCCCCCCCCCCCCGCGACCCCTGTATATTCATTCTCACTTTTTCATGTTAAAAAAAGCCAATGCCTTACTTCATTAATCGCTATGGGAACGTTATTAAAATATCTAGGGCCACAGAGGAGAATACGTTATTTAACAAATTATATTACTCAATTGAATTTGGTTACATTTATTTTTTAAATGTATTTATTTATCCATTTTGTTTTTCAAATAATAAGAATTCTGCAGTCCGGCCTCTTTCAGCTGAGCGGCGTCTATGCTCCCAGGCCGCCAGGGCAGGCGTATATATGATTAAGAGAAGGTCTTCCCATACCGCTGCAATCCCACCAAACCTTTGGTCATACGTGTCGCCGTAGCTACGGCTGTGCGGGCAGCCTCTAAGACTCAGTGTACCATACTCCCCGTAGCGGAGGCTTTCGACTTGCATGATGCATAAACATGTTCTTGTTTAATACATTTATTGACTACAATAGGTGATTAAATATCATATTAGTATAAATCAATGACAATTATCATACATGGTCTTTATGTAGCTATACTCACCAATAATACTGAAAAAATAAGAAAAATAGTCCTACAAATAGTAATTGTAAAAAATGACGTTCAGTAATTGAAACTCTGATGACAATGGTTGTGATGATTAATTTAATATGCAAAAGGATCAAGACTGCTAAGAGTACTTTTAGATGAATCATTTAGGTAAGAGGGAATCCCTGGATTTTTTGTAATGACGTCGTTTATTTTATAGGCTTTGGAGTTTGACTGAGCATGAAATTCTTCAATTATGATGGAAGTAAAAAGTACAGCTGTTAATAAAACACTGTAAATAATTGTAGGACATGTAGGACGGTGATTGCGATTAAGAGTGTTAATTCTTTCGACGTTTCTCTCTGGGCTTGTTTGCATTGTGCCTCTCTCTCTCTCTCTCTCCGAAAATCCCAAACCGACCCCAAAGCAAAACTCGTTTTAAGAACAAGAATAACAATAATGAAGACACTGTAAAAGTCATCTTGAAAAAAAATTGCTTGCATTAATTATTGTTTATTTATGAACTAGGTCTACAATATAATCACTTTAATGAGAAAAATTACTCTTGGACATTTCCTTCCTAGTCTGATTTACAATTTTATTAACTCAGCAGCTACATATATATATTTCATACAAACTATTGTTCTTCTCTTATATAGTCGATGAAATCACCTTTTTGTTAAAATCCTTCATTAAAATAATTAACGATGATAGTTTTTCTGTCCTGAACTTAATATCTGACTTTACACAATAGTTGTTTGGGGGTTTTTTTGCAGCAGAAGGCTGACCTACCTAGTTTACCACACTTTCATTCTAAAATGAAGTACACAGACTCAAACTACTCCGGCTACCGGGTACTTTTGGCTAAAATAAAATCTTGAATTACGGTGTATAATGAACATTAATTCACGTGATCCATACTTTTCATTTTTCCTCAGAATATTCTGTCAGAATTGTTGACGTCTCAGTTTCAAATTGATGGCATTTTGGTGGTACTATTACAAACCCCTCACAGAAATGGCTACTACAAGGAACTGGGCGATGGATGAATTAAGAAAAAAAAGAATCTTAAAGTGAACAGATTTAGTAATGATGATAATAATAAGAAAATAATAATAATAATGATGATGATAATAATGATGTTGATAATAATGATGTTGATAATAATGATAAAATAATAAGAATAACGACAATTATAATTATTAGTACGATGATAATGATGATGATGACGATAGTAATAGTAGTAGAAGTACTAGTAATAAAAACAACAACAAAATAATAACAATAATAATATTAGCAATAATAACAGTAATAAAAAAGAAATTAAAGGGCTTTTCCTGAGGATACAAAGCACTGAATGCCATTATTACCCTGCCTTTAGCCGAGCTTCCCCCAAAAAGTTCAAGGAATACCTTCCTAGCAGGCATCTATTTACTTCACCTGGGTGGAGGGTGGCAAATGTATATTTGTGCCTTCTCAAATGAAGTTAGTGCAGTGGCAAGGATTGGAACCCTGTACCTTGGGATCCATAGTTCGGAGTCATATCCACTCCACCATGGCACCTCAAGTCAAGACGGATAAATATATGCATTCAGAGTAGTAATAATCTCATTCAATTAAACTACTTCACTTTTTTTTAAAATAATTCCAGGGGAGTTAACTATGGGAAATAGCACAATATCAACTTAGCATATATAAAGGCAAAGAGGTTCCCGTCCTTTAGAAACTATAGGCAATGAAAATAATGAGGAAAACGATATTCTGTGGAAAATATGTTCTTGCATAGAAACGAATCTGTAAACCAAATACCACATCAGTAAAATAAAATAAGTTTCAGCTTCATATTCGAGTTTTAAATAACTTTACAAAACATACGGGAATAACAGGTGTCCATAAAGGTCAGGATTGGAAAGTGGCAGTAAATTGTATTGCAGTATTTTCAATGTCCACTTGGTTAATTTCTCCATTTTTATGAAGCGGGTTTTTTTGTTACTGTGTTGCGATGTTCCCTCAAATACCTGTCATAACTGTTCGGTTTTCAGCAGTGTTCCTCATTTCTTCTATACATTCCTTTGACCCGGACCAACATGAAGGACTGAGGGCCCTTTAAGCTGGAATCACCTTATTTGTCTTCCTGGTGTTACATAACCGTACAGTCTCTGCAACAGTCGCTGCAACAGTCGCTGCAACAATCGCTGCCAGATCTAGTGTAATGGACTGGTTGTTCAGGGCGATATGTGCGAAATTTGCGGCGTGGTCGTGTATCCCTCTAGCAAAAGATAAATGGATGATAAGGTAAAAAGGTCAATATATACTTGTACAAAATGAGGAATTAGCAGACATTACATAAACGGTCAATTACATGTAGACCTATATTGTCATATTTCTTAGGGGGGGGGGGGGATACTCATTTTTCTGAACGTTCATTTTCCCAAATATTCATAATTCCCAAAGTTCGTAATTCCGAAACACAATTTCCCCATAGCAGGGGGTTTCATAATTCCGAAAATGAAATAGGGTTCATAATTCAGACCTTTTGATGCAATACTCCGAAGGTTCGTTATTCTGAAAGTTCGTAATTCCGAAAATGAAATAGGGTATACGAATTCCAAAAATGAAAAAGGGTTCATAATTTCGAAGGTTCGTCATTCCGAAAAGGTAATAGAGCCCTACATAACTTGAAATATGAACCCTATTTCATATTCGCAATTGCGAACCGTAGCAGTAAAGAACCTGCGGAAATACGAACCTTCCGAAAACGACATTTAACCCTCTTAAAACTGTTTTCATAAATGCTTTTTGTCTATTATCTTCCAACAAGCTTTAATTGAAAAACAAGCAAAAGCCTAGCAATTGCGTTTTCGATATTTTTCACGTGTATATTCAGGTATTCCAACTAAGCATTTAATGGCGAGGGAAGCAACTTGTGTACTTGCGAGCAACTGCTTCCAAAGACTACGAATAGCTGCCATTTCTATACAGAATATTATGAGATTTTATTTCTAACGAAAAGCAAAGTCATTATTCTTGTAAACCGTAAACGTTTGCTTCGAAAGTGAAATTTTCATTTATTACAAAGCATTTTCTTGATTTATTTTACGATATCATTCAATTCAATGCACTTCAATTCAACTCAATTCATTTTATTCAATACTCCATAAAACCAACAAAAACTACAATTATACAGCGTATACAAACAATAAAATACAATCAAATGAGGAGAAACAATACAATTATTCATGAGAATACAAAATAAATTCAGTGAACATAAACAGTACGTAACTAAGTATTAGCAACTTAGCAAGAAGGCAGTGTCTTATATGAAGGCAAGTCCAATGGGGGAACCCCCCCCCCCAAAAAAAAAGAACAAAAAAAGACAAAAAAAAAACAACAACAACAACAACAAACAAACAAACAAAAAACAAACAAAAAAACTCCCTGTTATTCAGAGAGGAAAAAAAAACAACCAACGCACACACAAAACACAACCCACACACAGACACGCACACACAATACATATTTACTTATCAAGTAAATGATGTTTTAAATATATTCAAAGATGGGCTTAGTCTAATATGGTTGGGCAAGTCATTCCATATATTCCATATCAGTATGAAATGTAGATTTCTGAAAAGATGTTAATCGTGCCTTAGGTATATGATAATTATATAACTTTCTAGTTTCATAATGATGAATATGTTCATTAAGAGTATCGTAATTTTGAACTGATGCAGGAAGGAGATGATAAAAACATGAGTACATATATATTGTACATTGATATAAATACAGGTCATAAATATTTAAATCCTTAATACGACAAAATTTTGGTTTTGTGTGTGTATAATAACCACTGTGAGAAATTATTCTAACAGCTTTCTTCTGTAATCTAAACAGTCTAGTCATGTTTTGTTCACTACAGTTTCCCCACACAGGTACAAAGTAAGTCAGATAGGGTAAAATGAATGAATTGAAAAGTAACAATAGTATTTCTTTAGGATATGAATGTAGTTTATATACCAATATTTTTTGCTAATTTATTACAAACAATGCCAGTGTGTTGGTCCATGTTAATTTCTCATCTATTGTTACACGAAGGAACTTAACATGTGTTACATGCTCTATAGGTGTGTCTTTAATAGTTAAACGAACTGCATCAACATTCACATTCTTATTAGAAAATATCATAAAGTTAGTTTTCTTTAAATTCTAAACAAGTTTATTAATTTCTAATCATAAAACAACTTTATCAAATTCAGTTATGAATTGTTGTTTAAGCATATTAATGTCTGTATCGGACATAAACACACTAGTATCATCAGCATATAATATCATTATTAATTTATGAGAAATATTACAAATATCATTGACATATAATAAAAACAGCAAAGGACCCAAAATCGAACCTTGAGGTACACCACATGTAATTGTCTTAAAGGGATTCGGTAACTTTGTGGAGGCTTGATTTAATAAACTGTTGAATTTTGATATCTGTCTTCTATAATGTTGTTCAGAAGGATAAATTAATAGCCAGGCATAGAAAGGTTTTCAAATATAAAGTGCTAGTATTAAGATATATATGACTGAATACTCCCATTTACGAAAGCGTATGGCCATACGCTTTAGTCTAACACTGAGTCCATGGGGGAAAATGAGTCTGGCATTTCCAGTCACTTGCATATGTCTACTTTAATGAAGGATATGTGATTTTGAAAGTGCCTTTTTCCCCCTGGGCTTCATTTTTACACCATATTACATACACTGATAGCATGTAAGGCCAGGCAGCTCAGAATTTATCAAGCCTCTACAAAGTTACCAAATCACTTTAAGTTCAGACTTAAAACCATATAATATATATACAAATCGTTTTCGTTTGCTTAAAATATAACTTTGAAACCATTTATCATGTAATGGTATTTTGACATTTATCTGCATGGATTTTATCAGTCATTATTTTTACATCATGAAATGCCCTAACACTCTTTTTGAAGTTAATGGATAGGTCATAGTTCTTTTCAGTTAAAGAATTTTCAAAATGTGAATTTAGTCAGCCATAACCATGATAGCCTAGCTTTGTCGCATTTAACAGATATGGGCCAAACTACTCGCTGCAGCATGCAGAGCAGGAAAATGAGCTGGGAAAAACTTGTCTGTAATCACGCCTATTAATTATCTTTGGTGTACAACCCTATCGTAAACTTGAAAACAATACATGCCGTCAACCCTCATGCCTGAAATAGCAGGAGCCCTAGAAGTTGCTAGTAATTGATGACCTTTTTTACTCATAGCCTGAGCAAGTGCTAGTTTTATGTAGTTTGGCTAATTGCGTCTACTTTAAATTTTGGAGATGGACGCATAAGGATAGAAATATTATTTTTTTGTGCTCTACTTCAGCCGGCCACAGACCAAGAGATCAACAGCCCACAAAAACCGATGGCTAACGACCAACAGCTCACGAAATCGAGGTCTCGCGGGCTGTCGGTCTACTGAGTTGTTTATTACTACGGCCTAATATGTCACATTTTTCCAAGTGAATGGGATTTCAATTGTAGGGCGGAAAGTCCTCGTATTTAGAATATTTTTCACTTTTTACAAGAAATTGTAAGATTTATTGCGTCCTAATTATCAAACACATATTGATTGTGGACGGAGTAGGGGTATGAACTAACAATTCACACAAAAATGGACGTGAAACACATTCTGTTCGAGGATAATGTATGTCTTCATTAATCAAATAACAACAGTCGATATGAAAAGAAATGGATCTGTATGCTTTGGTTTCATTGGGCATTAATTGGAACACAGTGGTAAAGAACAATGCATTACTGAATTCTATTAGAGTTGTGATGTATTCAGAAAATACTTGTATATTACCTGGTTGTTATTTATTAATGTCGCAGTCTCATCTTGATTATCTTCATCATCATGTTCACTGGGCTCATTTCGGGTACCTCCTGGGACAGGCTTGTCGTCACCGTCGTCGGTTTCATGTTTGGGCCCATATTGGTTCTCATGGTCCTCTTTGGCGAAACAGCGTCGTTTGGTCTCATTACATATTGGACCAGGAGTCGGTCTATCCCCCTTTCCTCGTTCGTTCTCACCATTGTGTTCATGGGCTTCGAAACAGCAGGCCTTGCTCATTTTTATTACGTTATTATTTTCTTGCTTGCTATTTTTAGATATAGAACCAATGTAAAAAAGAAGCTTTCCGCTAGTCCGCTAGATAAAGCACTAAATTTTACCCCGTGCCATTTGTTCACTTTTTTGCCCACCCATTTCAATTGGCATTTTCCATTTAGAAAAAAGGGGTGTCAAATTATGTCAGTAAATTAAACAATAACGTGTATTTGCTGCACTTTCCCATTACTCAGGTGACCTCTATGTACGGCAATTTTGTTTGCAGCTTCCTTGTTCATATTTCGATTTGCTGAGCTGAATATCTTCAATGGAAGACTATTTTGCATAAGATAATTTACAAATCATGTCTGAAACGCCAAGTAGGCCTAATTTCAAAATTGAAAATAACGCTTTAATTTATGCATTCTCGAACATACGAATATATAAGGTCATAGAAACTGAAAGGAATTGTACGACAATGCTATTGACATCATTTTCCACTTATCTATGGAATATGGCGAATTGTGGAATGTTTTAACGTGGGTGAATATGGCACTTTGTCAGTGTCGTGATATATTCAGGCACAACCAAATTATCTACGTGTTCACTTGTAAAAACCCAAATATTTAGAAATTGGTATGAAGCCCTCTCTTTGTAGTTGAATTTAAAAAGTAAATTGGCAAGTAATACTTGGAAAAAGAAGTCTTTAGTTCCCTACAATGTGGTCTCTATTGATCCTTTTTGATTTCCCAATGGCGACTTTACAAATTAATGACAGATGTATAGTGTACCTGGACTGCCGAAAGCACCCCTTGTACTTTAGATCCATTGCAAAGTTGTATTCATATTTCCCTATAGGCCTTCGAATGAGGGGATTAATACGCTTGCACGATTTGAAAATTCTATACGCCCTTGATCACTTCACCCTGACTTTGAAACACCTCTCACTCCCTGCCCTTGTCAACAAAATTAAGTGCCTCCTGCATGTGACATGTTCATTACGCTCATAACCAATTAACAATGATTTAAGTTCTGTCATATACTAAAAAAATACTTCCGCTCTTCTGTCATTTTGTCTGTCGTTGCATTATGAACAACTACTGTCGGCTGCTTACAGGCGCCTGGGAACGATTTTGTTACTGGAGGTGCTGTGAGCCAAAAAAAAAAGGTCCTCAGCGTTTTAGGGTCTCTTTTTAACTACTTTTTAAAGAAAAAAGAATTGCAGGGGTGCTGCTGCTTAGTATTATCGTTGTGTCAAGAATCAATTTAGTTCTTATGGCTGAGAGGTTGAGCAGCGTTCTCATAACTGGAAGATTCTTGGTTCCAAACCATGACGATGTTTAGTGCTCTTTGGTAAGTCATTGATTCTCTCGATTCCAAGTCTCTTCGACAGGATATAAAAGCTTAGATTTTTTTTACATGAGTATACTTGTTTCATTAGTAGCCAAGTCTTTAAAAAATGAAAATCGTTAAGTGTCATCTTTTTTTAGCCCGTCAGTGTACAGACCAATTACAAAAATTGTTCCCACAATTATATTATACCAATTTCATTAATCAAATATACAATTTTGTTTCGAATTGCTAGACTCATGAGTCCTGCCTGAAACTCTAGATTAATTAAACTAGTACAATAAAGGGGAATTACATAATCACTTGACATCAAGAACTATAAGTCATATTGGCATTGTGCTTACTGTGAGTGGATCACGTTCATCATAGCGCTCTCAAGTAAATGACATTACAGGAATTTAAAAAATATCAGAACATCGTTTTCTAGACCATAAACCAAATTTTGTTTAGTAAAAGGGATTTTGTCGACACGTGTACTAACGAACACACACGCACACACACATGCACATTTTCTATCACCCACCCGTCTCCCCCTCCCCCCTCTCTCTGTCTCTCTGTCTCTCTCTCTCTCATGATATTCCTTTTCTCTCTGATTTAAAGAACATATAAGATATAACCAAAGCGAATAAACAATAATTGCAAATAATTACACACAATGCAATAGTGAAAATCAATATGATGAAACGCTCCCAATCATTTCTCTCTCAACATTCTCATTCGCTCATTCTCTACCACCACGTTCTTTCTGTGACATTCCCCTCCTCCTCCTCTCTCTCTCTTTCTCTCTCTCTCTCTGTATTTTCCCCCATTTTTTTTCTCCTTCGTTCCTCATTTTTGCTTTATATATAATGTTTATACCTCTTTTTTGCTTATGCTTGGCCCTTACAATTGGTAATAATCCATTTGTTTGCGGGTTTAAGACGTATAAAGAAAAGTTGTGAATGCATTGATTCGCTATTTTTAGCACTGACGATATTCAATTTGCACAATTTACTCTTTAATTCCAATGCAGTTTAGAAATTACACAAATGCGATCATGATAGTAGTATATAACTATAAGAACTTATAAATGAGTGACAAAAATAACGAACGCACATACCCATAAAATGTGTTAAACTCTTGGTTTATTATGCACCAAGTCATTGACATTGCCTTTGTCTTCAGAAGTTGAAGCAGCAATTTATAAGAAGAAGAAGAGAGAAAAACGGCATTTCATGCATGGCTTAAAGTGAGGGCTGATTTATCTGGTTGGAAAATATTAGCTCGTTGAAAGGCAACTGATTGACAATAAAATACAATAGAAAAAACCCGGTACAACTATTGTTTACCTACCACTGTAGAGTACCTACATGTATTACAGTAGATCAGCTAGATACTTGGAAAAGGGCATTTTTCAGTCCATCAACAGTTACCTCGAAATTTCGGTAAAATTTGCTGTATAAGAATTCAAAACCGGACGATTTAAGAAGTATAGTGTCAAACGTAGGAACGTATCAAACGTGGGAATAATTCACAAAACATTTTCTTTTCATTCGTTCTTTTTAATTCTTAATAGACAAATTTAGCGTCATCTTATGAATGTTTAGAAGAGTACCGTTTACGAAAACAGAGTATAAATATGAAATTTGAGTAGGTTCCATGCAAAATCCGTCCTACAAGAACGCATATTGTTCATAAGGATAGTTTCAAGTTTAGGCTTATTATGGTTAAATTTAGGTTAGAGCTACTTTAGCACTAACCCTCTGATTCCAAACGGAGTAAAATATGGAAGTAATTATGTTAGTGTATAGGTCTAATGGTGAGTGGGATAATTGGGCATAATGTGTTAAACAATTATTTACATCATGTCTGGATTTACGAGTGTATGGAATGTTCATGTTTCAATGTGTATAGGAAACACGATCGCAAAGAATTTCGAAAAATCAACTCAAGGACGATTTCCATACCCTATTTGCATATCCCATAAAATTTATGTAATGTTCACACATTATACTACTACTACTACTACTACTACTACTACTACTACTACTAATAATACCTGCATTTATTTGGTGCCTTTACAGTTAGTAACTGATCAAAGCGCTTTATGTGTATCATTATCCCGGTCATTGGATCCAGTTACGATTCTGCACTTATATATAGTGTGCATTCTCCACTCCACTATTAAGAAGCATTCCAGTCTGGCGGCCATTTCACAGGCGCACGTATACTATACCAGTCACAATGACATTCGCATCCTACCGCGTACTCACTTAACACTTAACACATTAGGCAATGGACAGGACTACTGAGATTGCATTAGGTTAACTTTTCGAAAGTCTCTGCGATCGTGTTAAGAAATAATTTGAACAGTAGAAAATACAATATACAGCTTAAAAACACATCAGTCTTACAATATTATGTAGATGAACTTAAAATACTATTTAAACAGTTGAAAATGCAATATATATGTAGCTTAATGAGGCCTTCGTCTTACGATATTATGTTGACTTATACTGAAAGAACTGATTAAAAGAGTTCAAAATGCTATACACAATTATAAAAAAACACCACTGTCTTACAATTTTATATAGATTGACTTCAAGTATTACGTAAACTTGATAATTAATATTCAAAACTATTTGATACTATGTGATTGTATTTGATGCTACTATGCAATGTTCCCTCCTTCGATGTAATTCCAGCCTATGTTGTAGATTCTTCATGACATGTTGCCGATCCTGATCAGTTTCGTGGAGAAAGCAAAAGACAGAAACATATAAAAGAAAGTGAGTCAGGTAGAGGCAGAGGGAGTTAGGGAAATAGAGAGGTGAATATCAAGATATGAGTTTGGTGAAATATTTTTTTACCTATGTTGAAATATGCGGAAATATTAAGCAAATAATCACCGACTACAAGGGCGGTGAGGCAAACTATCCTTATTGAGGTTTTCTCGGGTCTATATGTCACTCGCCGGGAGAAAAGATAGCATAGACCCCGAGATCACCGAGGCAAAAAATATATCTTTCTTCGACAATATTTACAAATTTACCGTGACCTATTTACACCTACAGGATCTAATTAGCGTTGTATGTATATGAGAGGAACTGGCTCGTACAACCGAATGACATGTTTAACGTCATTTACATACACAGATACAGGTTTCGTGAAACCTACCCAAACCGCTCTAGGCGCCATTATATATATATATATATATATATATATATAAACAAACAGGAAAGAAAGAAACTCCGTGAACATTTTTCACGGAGTTTTTCTTATTTATTTCTTGTTATCAATCATTCATCTCCGAGCAAAACTTCAATTTTTGATATATATATATATATATATATATATATATATACATGCTACCGTTGTTGGAAATACGTGCCTGACCCGGCATATAAATTATTTTAGTCTCTCATTTGTTTAAAATTAAACTTAAAGAGGCAAAATCTTCACAGTGTCTTGGTATTATAGGTTCTTGCTATTCATCAACTAAAATCGAGGAAAGCTGACAAAAACGTTTGGAGAGCTGACCAAAACTCTACAGTGTGTCTGTGTGAGGGTGTGTGTGTGTAGGTTTGTGGCTGTGTGTAAACATATACATATAATTACCTTATTTCTCCTTTAATTCTTCTCCTCTTATTACTTCTTCCTCGAAAGATAGCTTACATAACATGGTCGACAATTGTAAGCACCTACGGACTTCGGTCCATAGCAGTTGGAACATGTAGGATTCTGAAATGATCAAATGTGTTATATTTCTGAAAGCTACTTGATCTAAAGTTTAGTGACAGGTTTTATGACTATAACAAAATCAGAATTGCGACGAGTCAATAAAAATGGGCATATAGGGACATTTCTGCATAAACACTAATGAAATAGTGTATAAATTATTCGTATTCGTAAATCACGTAATATCGTACATTTTCGCAAGCAAGGCAGCACATGCTGGATATAATGTTTACATCAATAAATGGCATAACAATAAAGAAAATCCCCAACA
The DNA here is from genome assembly GCA_025617745.1 of Heliocidaris erythrogramma. Taxonomy (NCBI): domain Eukaryota; kingdom Metazoa; phylum Echinodermata; class Echinoidea; order Camarodonta; family Echinometridae; genus Heliocidaris; species Heliocidaris erythrogramma. The sequence goes on along the minus strand of CM046871.1, from coordinate 30,340,855 downwards.
TTATCGTAATTCTACTTGATTAAAACCATACTGAAACTTGTAAATTGACATGAAAGATATACATTCACAATAATGACACACAGTTACAGTTATCGTGATTAAATTGTATTGCATGTAGTAATGTTAGCAATCGCACTGGTATGAAAAATAAAAGGAAAATATTGTATTATATAGGTATGCATTCACAGTAATACACATGGATGTATATAAATAATAGTACTGTATAATAGAAATTTAATGAATAATTTGGAGATGTATGTGTGAAGATAAAAGTTTAATCGGGACCCGAAAATTATTTTTGTTTCATCTAAGGCTTGTCAAAAGGTATTGATTTATTAATTCTGATAGTCAAATCTACCCCCATCCAGAAAATTAGTCAAGTAATAAGTGCCTTCCCTGCCTAGCTCATATTTTTTGCCCCCAAATTACCTTTTTGCCTAACTAAACCCCTCTACTTTCTTTCTAATTGGCCAACTACCATAGTATTTACGACGTTTTGTTGTTGTTTGTTTGTTTTGTTTTGTTTGTTTGTTTGTATTTTGTTTTTGTTTTTGTTTTTGTTTTTGTTTTGTTTTGTTTTGTGTTTTGTTTGTTTGTTTGTTTGTTTTTTGTTTTTTTTTTTTGTTTTTTTTTTTTTTTTTTGGGGGGGGGGGGGGGCAATTTGAGCCCAATTGTCGATGAGTTAACCAAAATTCCCATCAAACAAAATAAACAAAATGACGTCGCCGGATTTTCAAAGATGCCGACTGGGTAAAAAGCCTCCAGAGGATCACAAATTCCTTTCTAACAAGGAGAGGGGCGTCACCTTTTTGCGCTTTGCCTAAAAGGCTCGAAAATTTCACATTTATCGACATTTTAATTTACCTCTTGAATAGCGTCGCCCCGTACACATTCGTGTACCGCTTTTATGCCTATTTCATTTAATTTATTTCATCACTGTTATAAGTCATTCCAGCCTGAAAGCTGTTTTTTCTGTAAGTCCATGAGACTGAAAGACAAAGTCACGCTTTAAAACATAAACGCGTGGCGTCTGTGTTGGCCAATACTCAGAGCATGCACGTTATAGGTTTGGGCGGGTACCCCCTAGTTTTTAAATCACGGTTTTAGCGACTGATGCAATATATGAAAAGTAAGTCACATACCCCTCCATATAAACAAAAAAGATACACCCCACATAAGGGAGAGGATGGGTATACAAATAACACTTACAAGATTATATTTGGATTACGTACAATAAGTTTTTCTAGTTCGACGAAATAATAATATATTTTTTTCACTGGATCCTTTCCATTAATGACGGACGTGTGATTAAAAAACAAGGAAAGTAACAAGATAAACGTACCTTGCGTTGTGCCTCATTCTGCGTTAATCCATAGGTGCTCACTGTATTTGGCACATTTTTGCTCTTTGTTTGATTTGTTTGAGGCATAATTTCTTGACTTTACTATTAGATGCAAGAGTTTTTGTCGATTATGCTAATCGTACGAGGCCTCCTTACGGAAATGAAGGTTTGCTCGGGACCCCTTCAATTTCATTTAATATTGGACTATTCCATTCTTAATCGGGTAAGAGGAAGGTTTCGTACACTAAATGAATTAAAAACTTAAACCCTGGAACAAACACTATACAGAGGCCGCGGAGTATTTTTGAAAGTGGGGTGGGGGAGGGGCTGACTTGATTTCACTCATTAATGACAATTTTCGAATCTTGTTTTTTTGAAACGTGTCTACTCACATAAGTTGGGGGGGGGGGGAGACTGCAGCCCCCAGCCCGCCGCCCCCCCCCCCCCATCCCTCGTTTCCGCGGCCCATGCTATACCGTACCCTAACCCTATAAATAACCTAAAACATAATTGAAACACTAACCCAAACCCTATATATTTGACCAAAAAAAGCCCGGAGCAATATTTGTCGCCTAAGCCGGAAATGCCGGAACACCAAAGGGAAGGGGATTAGTACGAAATACAAAATGGTTCTTACATAATCATATATATATATATTACAACTACATCCCATTTGTTACACAAATATATCCAGCAACCCAATTCCAAAATGATTTTTATTTTCGAATATATCTAATGCATCTCATAATACACGCGATATCCTTGTATCTTGCTAGCCCCCTGTTCTCAATGATGTATTTCTCCACAATCGTGGTAGGGGACGTGTCCCAAGCTCCATAGCTTTTCTAGAACATACGATTTTCTAATTCAACATTCTGTGCCTTTCTACACATCATATTTACTTATATTTCATATATCACATTTTACATTTTACATTGTATAATTGATTTTACAATGTCTGAATTTCTGGGGGGAGGGGGTTAGTTTTTATTTGATACCATATCACATTACGCAATATTTCATTTCTTTATATTCTCTGTATTGCTTTTCTAACCTTAATCATCATGAACATACGAAATTTTTAGTAGTTTATATGCTTTTTATATTCCAAAATATTCTCTCTTTATGCATATGGCTGTACTTTATAATTTAATAATATACATAGAAAATACTCTGTCACAGTATGAATTCAGAATAGTTGCACACAACTAGTTTCTGTTGAAAATTTTTCGTTCCAAATGGCGTATCTACAACTTACTGACAGGGGCAGAGTGTACCTGGACTGCCGATGGCTGTGTGCCATAGATCCACTGAAAACTGATGATATTTGGGGGTCTTCGAATGGGGAGGGTGTATGCTGACCCAGTCCTCAGTGCTGGATTCGCCATTGTACCCTCCTCTGTGTCTTTGACACATCTGGTAGCCCCATTAATCTAATAAAAATTAAGTACCTCCCATGACATGCTAATTACTATCATAACTAATTTCCAATAATTTAAATTCTGCCATATTCAAAACAATACTTCCTGTCTTATGCCTGTCGTGCATTAGGAACAACAAATGTTGGCTTTTTAGTGTTATCGTTATATCAAGAATCGATTTAGTATAGTTATTATTGCTCAGAGGTTGATGACTTATGACTGGAAGGTTCTAGGTTCCAAACCATGATGTTATGATTCCAAGTCTCTTTGACAGGACATTAAACCGTACATTATTTTTTTTTTACATGTGTATACTTGTTTCATTAGCAGCCAGGTAAAATTTCAAGTGCTGAAAAATGAAAATCGTTAAGTTTCGTTTTGTTTAGCTTGCCGGTGTATAGGCCGATTACAAAAATTGTTTCCACAATTATATTATACCAATTTCATTCATAAAATATTCAAGTTTGTTTCGAATTGCTAGACTCCTGAGTACTGCCTGAAACTCTAAATTAACTAAACTACATGTACATTAAAGTTGAATTATCTTTAATATCACAGAACTGTAATCTTAGGACTAATTCATTGTCTTGATGATGATACCATTACGAACGCCATACGAACGATTTCGTAAGATCTTCTCAAGAAGGCCGTACGAAACCAGCGTTCGTGGACCGTTCGAAGACCGTTCATAAGTTCGCAGGCTGGTCGATGGTCTTGTCCAAGACTTTTCAACGTCGTACGAAACACCCTCTTCGTAAGGCGGCCGTGCGAACGTCGTAACAACATCGTAAGAACCATGCAAGAAGCCTTAAGCCTCTCGCATACATGCGAGAATATTTTACGAATTTGGATACGAATGGTAACGATGTGGAAATCCACGAATGTTTGCGATTGACTGCGATACGGAACAGTTACGGAAAAGTTACGGAAAAGTTACGAATGTTTGCGATTTATATGCGATATAACCGGAAGTGACGTATTTTCCGCGCGTTTTCACAGCGTTTCACAATTCTACAGCAACTTTTCATGACATTTTCTCCACATTTTTCCAATTGTACACTGTTCACCATGGATAATTCGCAGATATTCGTAATATTCGCATTAATTCGTATCAAATTCTTGGCTGTCAAGTCATTAAGAATGAGTTACGAAATATACGAATGAGTTACGATAGATACGAATGAAATACGAATATGTTACGTTACATTACGAATAGTTACGTTTCCTGAAATTTTTGAACATGTTGAAAAAATTCTGCGAAGCCTGCACTCGGCTGCGAATTCTTACGAACATTTACGAACGTTACGAACCTCTGCGAATGTTCATTACGAAATTCTGGGAAAATCTGCGATTTTTTTGTCGCAAAGAATCGTACCTTTTCGTAATGAACATTCTCAGATGTATGAGAGCTGCTTTAAATTCTAGAAGCCTTAAATTCGTACGATGATCGTAAGAACGCCTTAACTTGTTCATAGAGGGCTCTTACGGCGTTCGTAAGAACACCTTACGAACGGAGATTCGTACGGCGCTCTTACGAACGACTCTTGGCGTTTGTAAGGCGTTCGTAAGGTGCTCGTAAGGCGTAGGTACACAGTTTGTGCAATTGTTGAGTTTTAGGGGGTATAAAGCTAAAGCCTCTACTTGCAGATGCAGCTGCAGTTATAGTCTCCTTGGCACTACTGCCATTTTGAAAGTGTCAAACTTTGAACAGTCACAGAATTTTCGACAGTACATGGCAGCGGCTTTTTGAAACTCGACAAAATATACACAAATTCAAACGATCTTCTTACGAATGACTTACGAACGACAAAAATCGTTGGATGCCTGTAAGTCTGACAAAAGAATAACTCAAGGCATTCTTACGAAAACGTACGAACTCTTTTGTATAGCCGAAAATCACTCCGTTTCTCAAGAAGGTCTTAAGTTGTTCTTGCGAATTAAAGGGCGTAAGAATCTACGCCACATCTACGAATCTCTGCGAACTTCGTACGAACAGTGAGATTCGTTACGAACGCATCGTTCGTACGAAACTTTGTGACCGTAGCTTTACGCGTGTTATGGGACAATGCAACTAGGGAACCCTCATCAGCAATGTGATTCGCAAGTGAAGGCAACATAACTCATTGGGCTTTGCATTATCCGTCTCAAAATTCAACATAATTTTAGATCACGTTCATCATAGCTCTCTCAAGTAAATTACATTACAGAATTAAAAAAATATCAGAACATTGTTTTCTAGACCATAAACCAAATTTTGTTTAGTAGAAGGGATTTGTCGATATTTCGACAACTATTGTTGACACGTGTACTAACAAACACACATACGCACACACATACACATTTTCCTGCTGTTCTTTTTCTCTCTGATTTAAAGAACATATAAGATATAACCAAAGCGAATAAACAATCAGAAATAATTACACACAATGCAATAGTGAAAATCAATATGATTAAACGCTCTCAATCATTTCTCTCTCTCTCTCTCTCTCTCTCTCTCGTTCTGTCTTTCTCCCATTTTTTAAAATTCTCCTTCATGCCTATTCTTGTCTTTATAAATTATGTTTATACCTTTTTTCGCTTATTCTGGGCCCCTTAAAATTGGTAACAATCCTTTTGTTTGCAGCTTTAAGAAGTATAAAAAGTTATGAATGTATTGATTCGCTTTTGGTGAGTTACAGACGGGATAGCACTTTTTAGCACTGACAATATTCAATTTGTACAATTTATTCTTTTAATTGTAGTACAGTTTAGAAATTACACAAATGCAATCATGATAGTAGTATATAATAACTTATAAATGAGAGACAAAAATAACGAACGCACAAACCCATAAAATGTGTTAAACTCTTGGTTTATTATGCACCAAGTCATTGACATTAATTGCCTTTGTCTTCAGAAGTTGAAGCAGCAATTTATAAGAAGAAGAAGAGAGATAACGTCGTTTCACACATGTCTTAAAGTGAGGTCTGATTTATCTGGTTGGTAAATATTATCTCCTTGAAAAGCAACTGACTGACAATTACATTCAATAAAAAACACTGTGTCAAATACAATAGGGAAAAAAGGCAGACTAGATACCTATTAGATCAGTAAGATACTTGAAAACAGGCATTTTCCAGTCAATAAGATGCTCAAAACAGTTACATCGAAATTTTGGCAAAATTTGCTGTAAAAGAATTAAAAACTTGACGATTTAAGAACGTAGAGCTTGGGAATAATTCACTAAGCATTTTTATTTCACTCGTTCTTTTTAAATCTTAATAGAGAAATTTAGCGTCAACTTATTTAATGTTTATAGAAAAAGGACCCTTTACAAAAACAGAGTAGGTCTCATGCACAATCCGTCCCCCGAGAACGCCTACTGTTCATAAGGATAGTTTCAAGTTTAGGCTCATCATGGTTAATAAGGTTACGTTTATGTTTAGGTTAGAGTTACTTTAGGACTGACCCTCTGATGCCTGACGGTGCATGATGTAGGGGGAATTACGTTAATGTGATATACAGTTTAAAGACACCTTAGTCTTACATTATTATGTAGATTAATTGAAAGTACAAGATATGATTTAAACAGAAAATGCAATATACATATATGCAGCTTAAAAACGCCTTAGTCTTACGATATTATGTAGAACATCTAAAAGTACAAGAAATAATTCAAACAGCGGAAATGCACTAACCAGTTTTAAAAAACACCATAACAGTCTTACAGCAGATTGTCTTAAAGTATAATGTGAAAAATGTATCACATCAAGAGCATGAATACCATTATTATCAAACTAAATATCGTTGAATTTTTAAAGATACGTGTATCAGAGACCAAAATATTATATACGTTGAATCCCTTTAAAGCACAAACACTAGTCTCCATGGATGAGTTTGACTTAGAAAAAATAAGTCAGTGGCTTATCTGGACTTCTGGGACTTGGGGGCTTCATTGACGGGGGAAGGGGTGGGGAATGTTGGGTAACTCTCTATATAGCCAAATTGCATTTTAGCAAGAACCATATTTTAGGTTTCAGGTTCAGTTTTCGAAAGGCACGCGGGCAGATAAACAAGCCCCATCACTCAATGTCTATTTTGTCCTTTAACTATTCTGCAGTCAATCTATATATCATAACATTTGATACTTGATATCTGAAACTACTTGACACTATTTGATACCATGTGATATTATTTGATGTTACTATGCTATGGCAGCCTTCTTCGATGTATATGCCGATCACATTTTCAGCCAAAGTTGTGGAATCTTGATTACGTTTTGCTGATCCTAATGAGTTTTGTGGAGAAACAAAAAATAAAAATAAAAGAAAGTGAGTCAGGTAGAGACAGAGGGAGTTCTGGAAGTAGAGAGGTGAATATCAAGATATGAGTTTGGTAAGCCAAGATTGTGTCATCAACATTTAAATTATATTAAATCTTGGATTGTACTAAGTCTTTTCTTGAGTTTTTGTTGACATTAACAACTTTTCGGCTCAAATGCACAAAATCATTTTAAGTATTAACTCAGCCAACTGTTTTCGACTGAAAAAAGAAATGCATAATACCTTTTGACCATTTTTTTTGCTTCAGCTTAAACTTGCTACAAAATGATTTTGACAACACTTTTTGAAAAGCCTGCTGCACTGTCGTCCGTGGTGGCAAGGTTCTGAATAAAGCCTATAAGTCTCACTAGGCTTATACGACCGGTTGTCGACTTCCGACAACCACTGGTCAGTAATTAGTTGTCAGAGATCGCAAAGAGGTTTTTGTCAGTCTTTGAAACTTTGTCAGAGGTTGGCGACTGGTTGTCGGAACAGTTTGGTCGAGTGGTCGACGATTTATCGCCAAATAAGAAACGACCAGTCGCCGATTAATTCTAGAATTCAACCAGCTATAACCAAGAGTATCCCAAAGACCCTCATGAAATCCACTCAAGGGTGATTTGATTGTATTGCCTTTTGAAAAAGTGCTTGGCTTTGATCATGAAAAACCCTAAATGTTGCAGACGTGCTCAAAATTCCAGTTTCCTGTATGATTTTGTTTCACTGTCATACCGTACCTGACACATCCACGAATACATTCACCAATTTTCAGACCTCCACAATCACCAGTAGATTTTTTTTTTAGAATCAAAACGTATCTTTCCTATTGCAATTACTACATTGTTGTGTTTGCGTTCATAACTTGTTGGACACCAAAAGTAATCAGTGAAAATTATTTTTAGAGAAAAAGTACTTTCATGGATCATTTAATATATTATTCAAGTGACTAAAATTGGCCACATATGGCATGATATGATTGTTGTAATACATCTATAGGCTACAATTTCAGTTACGGTAGCGTAGGACACTAAGTTATACACGCAAACACATTTGTCGGGGCGGGTCACGAAATCATGGCTTAAAATTGTTTCATCAAAGTAACTATTCAAACACTAACTGCTGACTTTTTCATAATTTTAATGTCATTTAATGATGATAATAGCACATATATTCCAACTACAAAGAAAACAAAAGTCTCCTTTATTACGTGCAACAATCCATTCATCAAAAATACTCATTAAATGCATTTGAAAAGCAAGAAAATATCTCATTTCATTTGGTTTCAATTTCTGTGTGTTTCCTGTGTGATATACCAAGCAGTTTCAGTATGCAAGTAGCATTTTATTTGTGCTATAGGGGTACATACATATTGATGCCTTGGGGGTACCCACTACTAAAGCCATGCACAAAAGCGTTCTGTTTATAAAAGAGATAATTAATGTATGGATTACACCTTTCAATAGCCGATGTCTCAATCTGTTGAAATGTATTTTTCGTGCATTGTGACCTATTCATCATCTCCTGGTGTCACCTGAGCCTAGGAGAGGTATTTTGTAATGACGATGATGATAATAATAATAATAATTATTATTATTATTATAACTCTAACTGCGACTTAGGGCGAAATCTTTTATCTCATTCTTTTCTTACGTTTCGCCCTAACCCACACTCGTTTCGCCAGAACGTTGAGTTTCTATTGTGACGGAATAAACCTATTGTTAGGTTTCGCCTTAAGTCGCAGTTAGGTACATAATAATAATAGTAATAATAGTCAATATATAATATATGCATGTTTGCTCCAGTGTTTCACATCCTTCCCCTATATCGCCAACCGCCGTAAGAATACTCGTCATTAATCCCCGACCCGTTAATTGTTTATAATCTCCGATAAAGCGCCCATTAACTTCCGACCATTCTCTGATATTTCTACGAGCGGTCGGCAGTTAGTCTTTGATGATTTTACATTGTTCGTACGACATTCGGCGATATGCCTACAACCGATGGCGAATACCCTACAACCGATTGGCAACCGATCGCGGAATTGGTTGTTGATAGTCACAGCTTTTTATGTCAGAAGTCGGCAACCGATCTTACGTCTAGTGAGACTTAATCTAGGTATCATTAGACAGAACATATAAAGGGACTCTCTACCATGAGAAGAATTTGAAGGTCACATAGGTTTAAGTTATCAATGACAAGCTACCAAAGTTTGGTATACCTTTTTTGATACGCACTGTATATACATAGATATTTTGAAGGAAATGTTACTGTGAGGCGGTCGTAGCTTTTAATTTCCTCCTTTATTTGTCTAGCTTTCGATCAAAAGATCTTCATTAGGACTGCATTAAAGACACAAAATGATGGCTGACATTTACATCGGAATATACATTTCAATTTCTTACAATTGTTAAGTACTTGTCATTATAATAATATTATCATAATCATTATAATGATTCTTCTTATTATTATTATTGTTATTGCTTTCGTTGTTATTTTTATTATTACTATTATTATTAGTAGCGGTGTTATATTGTTCTTATCATTAACATCATAATCATTATTATACATTTGCAAATCTTTTAAATAATAAATCAATGTGCGAAAGGGTATGAAGATCTTTTGATCGAAAGCTAGACAAATAAAGGAGGAAATTAAAAGTTACGACCGCCTCACAGTAACATTTCTTTCAATATACCTTCCACTAAAACACTAATGAGGTGTTGCAAGAAAGTTGCGATTGATTGCAAGTTGCAACTGATCGGTACTGACCAATCAAAATCATTGTTGCAAGCGCATCTTCTTGAATGGGCAGACCCTGAACCATTCAGAATGGATGTTTTAATTTGCTTTCCAATTTGCAATTGATTGCAACTTTCTTGCAACACCCCATATGAGGGACACTATGAGTGACCAATATGAGTGCCCACTTACAATATATATGTGTATATGTATAGCGAGAGAGGCGTGATGGATGTATCCGTTCGGGTGAACCATGTTAAATTGAGATATGTGAACAGATATGTTGGAACAGAGTGAAGCAGGTCACTAGGTGTATTCACAAGCTTTCGGCTCCTGGCCTTCTTCAAGTCTATTTGCTGAATTTTAAGGTCCAAGCAAAATGTGTAGTCTCGTATGTGATGCGTAGGGTGTTCTGCCTTAAAAGTCAGCAAATAAAGTCATATAATAAAGAAGGCCAGGAGCCGAAAGCTTATGAATACACGTAGTGACCTGCTTCATTCTGTTCCATCACAGCTGTTCACACACACACACACACACACACACACACACACACACACACACACTCACACGTTTACATGGCTTTACTTCCGAGGACAACTATTGTTCCTCTATTGTTACTCGTCCTCGGACAGTCGACGGAATAAGGCATAAATTCATTGTTCGACGTTCGAGGACTATTGTCCGGCTTCCGAGGACCATTGTTGTCATGATTTTTTTTTTGTTCTCTGTCCGAAAATGTCCTCAGACATAATGCTAAACAAACGCACACACACACACACACACACACACACATATATATATATATATATATATATATATATATATACATACATACATATACTATACCTTGGATACGGGGGCGGACTGAACATGGGGATATGGGGAGTTTACAATACTGGCCCCCGAATGATACCCCTGCCAGGATATGAGCTTTTCTTTTTGGATTTCTCCTCCTCCTCCTCCTCTTCTTAATACTTTTACTTCACCAAGGTCGCTTCGACTTAAAGAAACGTTTATAACATCGTCGACAATAGATTGCACCAGTGGTCTTGGTTCGTTTGCATTTGGGACATGTCGTGCTCTGTGAAACAATCAAAGATGGTATATTCTGAAAACTACTTGATGTAGATTATAGTAAGAGGTATTATGACTAGACTATAACAAATCGAAATTAAAAATAGGGGCTGCGTCAGCGGACATTCCTAACACGATAAAAACTACTTTAGAAAAATAAACTCAAGACAATTTCAATAGCCCTGTCTATCACCTTTAGAAATGTGCAAACATTACAATGGTGTATTACATAATCCGAACCTTATTTCTATGGGCAGTACAATAGGCCTTTGAAATTGCCCTTGAGTTTATTTTTCGAAAGTAGTTCTTATCGTGTTTCCTGCATATGCACCATTGAATAATGTTTTATATCTAATAAAGGTTTATTCCTATTTGTAATTCACGTATCGTACATTTCACATGAAAGAAAGCACATGCTGGATATATCATTTTTACATTGATAAATGGTATAACAACAATTAAGAAACGAATATTATCATAGTTCTATATTAGGTCCCTTATTATTTATTCTATAATGTTAACGATATTGTAATATCATCAAGTAAATTTGATTTCTTTATTCTATACTCAACCAGACTTAAAAGATCTGAAAGAAAATATCAAATCCGAATTATTAAATGTATTTCAATGGCTTAAAGCAAATAGATTGGTCCTTAACCTAAATAAACGTATTTTCTTTCCATTCATAATAATGATCTTACTTTAAGTATCAATTCTACACCGATATCCAAATCTAAAGTTGTTTGTTTTCTCGGAGTTCAAATATTCAAAATTTGCATTTCGATGCACTTGTTAACTATTTAAGTACCAAAATATCAAAATGTATTTGGATTATGGATAAATGAAGATGTTGTCTTCCTTGTTCAGTCTTAATCACATTGTGCAATGCTTTTATATTGTCACATATATTATTTTGTATTACTGTCTGGGGTAATAATACTGTAATCAACTGGCAGTGATTATCATTCGCCTTCAGCTCCTATTTTTCATAAACTGAAAACTGAATATATTTCATCTTTATTAGTATCAGACTGCACTACTCGGATTTTCTTCTACCAAAGAATATTCTTAATTTTTTAATATTAATAGTGCAATTCATTCCCATATTGTACGTACCAGCAGCTTATTTTACTTATGGAAAGTAGGGAAAACCTTTTGACAAAGGTCAGTTCATTTTAGTTTCCCAACAGTCCGGAATTCGATACCAAAATATATTTGTTCATGCATTTCTCTATCCCTCTTTAAAAGAAAGTTGAAACAGTTTCACCTCAAAATAAACTTGACTAGCAACTCTGTTATACTCCTGTTATATAAGATAATTATATTAATGTTTATTTTTTTGTCACATCCAACCATCCGCAGTTCTTCTATGGAGTCTATATCTTTCTATACATGTTAGTTTTGTTTTGTACACCCCCACTCAAAATTTTATATTTGTATTTGTACAGAATAAGAATGTATGTTTGTAATGATGATGATGATGCACAGCACTTGTATATCCCCATATATCTGTTAAAAAAACATTCAAAGCGGCTTGCTTCATAAAAACAGTTACTTGTCGCACACTTGCTGAAATAGGTAAGTTTTGAGGCCTGATTTAAAACGATCAAGTCCAGTAATGTTTTGGAGATCATGCGGAAGCGAATTCCAGAGCCGTGTAGCCACTGATGAGAATTATGCACGGTCCCCAAACGTCTTGAGTCTAGTCCTTGGAACCTGGAGGGTAATTCCTGGAGTCCGTAAGCCAGGACGTCGGTGACGTTCTTCGATGAGGGAAGTGATGTACTTTGGCGCCAGATTGTGTATAGCCTTGAAGGTTAGCAGCAATATAATGAATTGAATTATTGACCGTACCGGCAATCAGTGGAGCTCAGTCGGGATAGGTGTGATGTGGTCATATTTTCTGCGACAGATTGTAGCCTGTTAAGTGAAGATGTCGTGAGGCCTGCAAGAAGACCGTTGCAGAAATCCAACCTAGATGTAATAAGAGAATGGATCAGACTTTCCGCAGCGGCACGAGTAAGGAATGATCGAATCGCTGCCATCTTGCGTAACTGGAAATAAGCCGTCTTGCAAACATGAGAAATATGCCGGTCCAAGCTCATGGAGTCATCAAAGTAGACACCAAGATTGCGTGCATTTTCAACGGGGGAGACAGATACGTCGCCAACAGTCACATTAGTTGAGATGATCTTACTTCTCATTTGTGAAGAACAGATGATCAAATACTCTGTTTTGCTTTCATTTAGCTTCACATAGTTTCTTTTCATCCATTGTCTAGTTTCACGTATGGAGGCATTTATCTTTGCTGCAGCCGATACCTCTCCATCACCATCCTTAGGATCAAAGCTCACGTACAGCTGAATATCATCCGCGTAGAAGTGGACATTAAGTCCATGATGTCGGGCAATGTGGCCAAGTGGGGTGGTGTACAAGGCGAAGAGGAGCGGTCCAAGGACTGATCCCTGAGGTACACCATACCGCAGAGCTGCTTCTTTGGAGACAGTGCCGTTGATGTTGACAGCTTGTCGTCTGGAGTCCAAATAGGAGCGAAACCACTCAAGAGCTGATCTGTTGATCTTGAAAACATCTTGTAACCGCTGTAGCAGTATGTCGTGGTCGATAGTGTCGAAAGCAGCAGATTGGTCCAAGAGAACTAACATGACAGCTTTCTTGTCATCTACTAGCTCTAAGGATGTCATCGGTTATCTTGATTAGAGCTGTTTCGACACTGTGGTATTTCTTGTAGGCAGATTGTGAAGATTCACACAGTCCATTCTCTTCAAGATATGTTGTTAGTCTTATTGCCACTATTTTCTCAATGACTTTGGCAAGAAATGGCAGATTGGAGATTGGTCTGTAGTTGCTCAATACATCTTGGTCAAGTTTTTTTTTGATGGGATAATTTGAGCTCATATGGAACCTGTCCTTCCCGGAGAGATGCGTTGACAATAACTGTTATAACTGTTATAGGCCAGGCTAATTTGAGGCTAATTTGAGCTCATATGGAACCTGTCCTTCCCGGAGAGATGCGTTGACAATAACTGTTATAGGCCAGGCCATCACATCGGCATTCTGCTTTATGAAAATAGTTGGAATTAGGTCAAGTGCACATGCCTTTGTTGTAGACATCTTAATGATGTTCTCTACTTCTGCCGGGCAAGTTGGCGGAAGAAAGGCCATACAGTCGTCATCACTATCAGAGGATGGTGAAAAGCAGGGTCAACTGTCATGCACAACTCTGGTTTGAATACCTGCCCAATTTGTCTGAAGGCCTTCCCTTATTTGGTCAATCTTCCCGACGAAGAAGTGAGAGAACTCTTCAGCAAGACTAGCCTCACAGTCATTGTGTGGAAGCTTCTTTACATCTGGACCATGATGGAGGAGCTTATTGATGATGCTATACAATGCCTTCTGATCCTTATGGCATTCAACAATAAGGTCATTGTAATGAGCTGACTTAGCGCTCTGGAAGAGTTCTTTTACACGGTTCCTCTGGTTCTTGAATAGCTCTTTGTCTATTAAAAGCTTTGTTCTTCTCCACTTTCTCTCTAACAGTCGTCGTTTCCTTTAATGCATAACTGTTTGTACTTCTTTAAAATGAAATAAATGAATGAATAGTTACGCTTATTTTACAAACGTGCCGGTACTGAAACTTGTAAATTGACATGAAGGATATACATTTACAGTATAATGATACAGTTACAGCTATCAATATTAAATTGTATTGCATGTTGTAATGTTTGTAATAATGCTAGTCCGAAAGAGTAAAAATAAAATCGTATCAGATACTTATTCACAGCAATAAACATGGATGTCAACTCAAACATAATAATACCAATACATGTAATAGTACTGCATCACAGAAATTTAATTACTCATTTGGAGATGTATATATGAAGATTAAAGTTGAATCGCCATTTAGCAGTCTTTATTTTGTTTCATACAATGCATGCCAAATGGTATTAATTTATTGATTTATTGTCAAATCTACCCCACCCAGAAAATGAGTCAAGTAATAAGTGGAGGTGTCGTGGTATAGTGGTCACTTGACTCTCAATCCAAGGGTTGAGGGCTCGAATCTAGGATACGCGTACCCTAAATAATACTGAGTGGGGGGGGGGGGGGGGGGGCAGGGCTAGCTCACATTTTGCCCAAGTGGCTAAATCCCTCTATTCTTTTACTAACTGGCCAACTCCTATAGTATATAGGATGTTTAGGGGGGATTGTTAAGGGGGCAATTTGAACCAAATTGCAAGTTAGCCAGATAATTATTATTATTATTATTATTATTATTATTATTATTATCATCATCATCATCACCATCATTATTGTTATTACAGATACAAAATAATGTAGCCAGATTACAAATTTGCCGTCGGAGTAAAAAGCCTCCAGAGGATCCCAAATTTTTTGGTACACTATCGCTTGGTCTACCACCACTTGGTCTAATTATCAGTTCGTCGAACTCCACGTGGTCTAACTTCGTTTTGTCTACAACCAGTTTGTCTACTTACCATTTCATCTAATACCCAGTTTGGCTAACCCCATTTCGTCTAAAACCCATTTGGGCTAATTTTCACTCCGGCTAATGTTCTCTTCATATTTCCAAATAGACTAACAGTCATTTTGTCTACAAACCACATAGTCTAATATCCATTTGGGGTACACCTCCTTTGGCTAATACTATATGGTCTATCTATCATTTGGTCCAGTTCCATTTAGTCTAATAACCAGTTGGGCTACTTATCATTTGGTCTAATTTTCATATAGTCTGATGACCATTTGGTCTAATTACTATTTATTCTTCTGGCCATTTAGTAGCAAGTTGAGAAAGGACAGGGAAATGAAACTTCAAAGAAGTCATCTACGTAAATATGCATTAAAAGAGTTATTCACCTTGCTGCATGCTGCTTATATGAAGATCAATCAATATCCCTACATTTTATATATTAATTATTTAATTTATTAAAATCAATTATTTAGTATTATTTTTAGTAATCAAAACGTTCATAGGTCTCCTCTTCCTTTCATGACTTAAGTAGAAGAATTTGATTTTGTATTGCACTTGAAATTATGTTTGTTGGGTTGATAATCTGTTATTCATGTTTCTTATTTTATATCCGATGTACAAATGTTCGTGCAAGTAGTCAATAAAAGCTAGGCGCAGTGCCGGGGTATTTTCATAGGAGGGGCAAGACGACCCACAGACTTGGGTTTTCAACGAACTGGGTACCTTTTTTTGGAAAAGGGGGAACTTAATTATAAAGGGTGAAGACAAGAATGCAATGGCGTTTTGATACGTTGCTGTACCCCTACATTGTATTTAACACACATTAAATTTTAAGGATATATTTTCTAATCGTTGCATAATATGCAATTCTGCTCTTCTAACTTGCAAGCGAGCGACCAAAATACTATGTTCTTGTTGAAGGTCATACATGGTGCTTGCATTATACAGTGGTTTCATGACGAAGATGCCGCAAAAGCGTTTGATTTCAAGTACAATCTCTCAATAAAAGAGTCAGATAGGACTTAATGTTACTGCCATGAGTTACAATAAGTGAGTGCGAGCGAGCGTAGAAAGAAAAAGTAAATATTTAGAGTCTAGCAAAAATACAAGTTATAAACAAGCCCGGTATATTACAAGACATATTACAGCCCTTATAAAAAAAATACCATGGTAATACTACGTATTTCATGGTATTACCGCCATAATACCACGAAAACATGGTAAATCCGTGGTACACATCGTATTGCCACAGTAATACTACGAAAAACATTGTATATTCATAGTATTTGCATCGTGTACCATGAAAAGCATGGTACATTCATAGTATTTTCATCTTGACCATGGGTAACGCGGTAAATTCATGGTACTTTCACAGTAATACCGTCCCAATTTACCGCAGTATTACCATGGTACTTTTTGTAAGGGAATATCGGTACTTTTTGTTTTGTTTTTGTTTTTGACCTCAGCTCAGGGTAGATTCGAGTCAGAACAACACCCCTCCCCCCCCCCCCCCCCGGGGCCCAAAATGCCCTTTCAAAAAGCTCTGGCCACAACCTGTCCAGGGATGGCCAACAAAATGACGCATAGTGGTGTTGGTAGGTGCGTAACTTTAGACGAAAAGGGAATAGCCCAACAGGCAATTAGCCTTAGTCACAATTAGACAAGGCCAAAGTGATGTTTAGACAAATTGGCATTTAGACCAACTGACAATTAGGAATAGACTACAAATGGAAAATGGACTACAGTAAATGAAAGTTAAAACAACTGCACATTAGACCATATAAATGCCATGTAGACCAAATGGATACTAGACCAAGATTATTTTTTAGACGAAATGCCTGTAGACCAACAAGTTTTAGACTGACTGGGAATTAGACAAACTGGCATTAGTCAAACTGGTAGTAGACCAAGACCAAGTGACAACAAAATAAAGTAGACGAAATGGTCATTATACCAAATGGTAATTAGACCAAGTGATAATTAGCCCAAGTGGTCATTAGCCCTTCTGGTTATTAGACCAGGTAAAATTTAGACCAAATGAAGAGTGGACTAAAAGGGTTTAGCCCGAATGAAGGTAGCCGGCCCATCTGGAAATTAGACCAAGTGGTTTTAGCCCTTCTTTGCGCTTTGCCAAAAAGGATCGAAAATTCATAATTCATCGACAAAATTTTAAATCTCCTGTTAGTATGCATGTACAATTTTTCATTTCATTTATTACATCACGAACTCACTCCAGCCTGACTGCTGTTTTTCTATGAGCCCATGAGACTGAAAGACAACGTCACATTTTAAAACATAAGCGCGTGGCATCTATGTTGGCCGCGATACCCAGAGTCAGAGCATGCACATTTTAGGTTTTGGCGTGTACCGTACCCGGTATCCTAACGTTTTGTTAGTATTTAAATCACGGGTTTTAGCGAATGATGCAATATGAAAATTAATTCACATTGCTCCTCTATATGAACAAAAAAGATACATCCTACTATAGGGAGAGGTTTGGTAAAGAAATAACATTAAAAAGATTATATTTTGATTGACATTAGTTTTCTTGTTCGACGAAAAAATATTTTTCACTGGATTTATTCCATTAATGACGGACGTGTGATTCGAAAAAATAAAAATAACAAGATAGACGTACCTTGCGTTGTGTCTCATTCACGCTTACTCCATATGTGTTAAGTGTATTTAGCAATTTTTTGCTCTTCGTTTGATTTGTTTGCGGCATGATAATTTCTTGACTTTACTAAACGAGTTTTTGTCGATTATGCTAATCGTACTAAGGCCTCCTTACGGAAATAAGGTTTGCTTAGCCTTACCCAGTTAGCAAGGTTACGTTGCGCGCGACGTCGGGTAATTGATAGCTGTGCAACGTTGGATCAACCAGTGGCGTATCCAGGATTTCCCAATGGGGGGGGGGCGCCAGGAATTATTGATCGCCGTCATGGGGGAGGGGTCTTTGGAAAATTTTTGCTTCTGAAGAAGGGCTGAGATGCTAAATAGTGCTAAATATGTGACCAATTTTGAAGCCTATTTAATGAACAATATTTTCAATTGGTATGAGGATTTTTTTTTTTTTTTTACGACGGCCAATAGGGGGGGGGGGGGCGCGCGCGCCTGTTGCGCCCCCCCCCCCCCTGGATACGCCCCTGGATCAACGTTGACAATGGTGGGATTGGCCGCAGTCGGGAAGCCAACGTCTAACCAACGTTGGGCCAACCATATGTCTTTGTGTGTGCGCGCGACGTCGGGTAATGGTTAGCTTTGCAACGTTGGATCAACGTTGACAATGGTGGGATTAGTCATGGTCGGGAAGCCAACGTCTAACCAACGTTTGGCTTTACTAAACGAGTTTTTGTCGATTATGCTAATCGTACTAAGGCTTCCTTACGGAAATGAAGGTTTGCTTAGCCTTAATTGACCCCTTAAATTCATTACTGGACGATTCCATTCGTAATCGGGTAAGAGGAAGGTTGTACGACACATGTATGATCGGGAGACAATTACTCCGAGTGAATTTCATACACTAACCCTGGACCTCAGGCCCCGGACCAACATTATACCTAACCCTAACCCTAAAAAACCCTAAAACCGAATTGAAACACGAACCCTATTATATATTTGACGAAATAAAGCCCGGAGCAATTGTCGCCGAAGCAAATGCTTTAACACCAAAAGGTATAATTCATTTTTTAAATATTCTCTGTAATGTTCTTCTAACCTTAATCCTCATCACGTGTGAGATTTTTATTAGTTTCTATGCTCTTTATATAGTCCAAAATCCTCTCTCTTTATGCATATGGTTGTATTTATAATTTATTATTTGTTCAATTCATTTTACAGGGCCCAATTGTAAATCAACAAAACAGTTGAACTGGGCTTTTACCTTTTTTAAAATAAATGATTTAAATGAATTCACATCAATTCATATCAAATTATGACAGCATAATGGACCATTTTGTAGTTACCCAGAGAAAGTCTTGCTCTGATTAAAGCAACGACTAATGATTTTTACGGAAGTAATGATTTTTACAGAAGTGCTGGATACGCCATTGTTCCCTCCCCGCGTCTTTGACACATATGTTAGCCCCTGTGCTTATCTACAAAATTAAGTACCTCCTATGACATGCTCACTCTCATAACTAATTTGCAATAATTTAAGTTCTGCCATATTCTTAAGAATACTTCCTGTCTTATGTCTGTCGTGCGTTAGGAACAACCAATTTTGGCTGTTTAGAGCTATCGTTGAAAGAATGGATTTAGTAGTTGTTATTGCTCCGGGCGAGCATTGGTCTCATAACTGGAAGGTTCTAGGTTCCAAGCCATGACGATGTTTTAGTGCTCTTTGGTAAGTCATTCATTATGTCGATTGCAAGTCTCTTTGACAGGACATTAAATTGTAGACTGTTTTTACACATATAGGCCTACTTGTTTCATTAGCAGCCAGGTAAAATTTTAAGTTTGTAAAAAATAAAAATCGTTAAGTTTCATCTTTTTTTAGCTTAATGGTGTATTGACCAATTCCAAAAAACAAACGTAGTTGCGGGCACGATGGTATTG
Source organism: Heliocidaris erythrogramma (assembly GCA_025617745.1). Taxonomy (NCBI): domain Eukaryota; kingdom Metazoa; phylum Echinodermata; class Echinoidea; order Camarodonta; family Echinometridae; genus Heliocidaris; species Heliocidaris erythrogramma. Next base: position 30,320,908 of record CM046871.1, on the reverse strand, counting down.
ATAATTTCATTACGAAGAAAATTATTTCATGTATTATTGAACCATTTACTTATGTCTGTAATTTGTCTTTGAGAACAGGCGTTTTTCCAAATAGAATGAAATTAGCTAAAATAATACCCATTTTCAAGAAAGGCAATCCTCTTGTACTATCAAATTACAGGCCTATATCTTTATTAACTACATTTTCCAAAATATTAGAAAAAATTGTTTTTTCACGAACAGTAGATTTTCTAAATCAGAATGAAATTTTACACGACTGTCAATTTGGTTTTAGAAAAAGTCATAATACATCACATGCAATCTTGTCTTTCATCAACAAAGTTGCTACCTCTATTGACGATGGTACTCACACAATAGGAATGTTTTTAGATTTTTCTAAAGCGTTCGATACGATAGACCACAGAATTCTTTTACATAAACTGTCCCATTATGGAATTAGAGGCATCGTTTTAGACTGGTTTTGTAACTATTTATATGAACGCCAACAATACGTTTCCATTGAAAATAATATGTCAGACCTAAGAAATATTACTTGTGGTGTACCTCAGGGTTCCATTCTTGGCCCATTGTTATTTATTTTATACATCAACGATTTCCCTAGATCATCGAATTTATTTTCCTTTATCACTTACGCAGATGACACCAATCTTTTCCTTTCACACAAAAACTTAGAAACTCTTTGTCGACTTGTCAATTCTGAACTGAATTCAGTTATCACTTGGGTTAAAGCTAATAAATTGTCCTTAAATCTAGAAAAAACCAATTATATGCTATTTAGTAATACATTTAACCATCTACCTTACCCAATCTTAATAGATAACATTCAAATACACCAGGTTACTACAACAAAATTTTTAGGAATACTAATTGATGACAAACTTTCATGGAAACATCACATTCATAACATATGTAAGGTTATTTCAAGAAATATTGGCATAATCAACAAACTAAAATGGACATTTCCCCCCAATATTCTTAAATCTTTATACTCCACGTTAGTTCTTCCCTACTTAAATTACGGAATTCTTGCATGGGGGAACAGCGCGGCATGCCTATTAGATAGAATTCTATTACTACAAAAAAAAGCTATGCGGATCATAAGTCATGTACATTACAGACACCACTCTGATGGTCTTTTTTATACTAATAATATTCTAAAAATTTACGACATTTATCGATTAAATCTTGCCATACTTATGTATCAGTTTCACAAAGGAGAACTACCCAAAGTTTTTAATAATATATTTCAAGCAAATAATGAAATTCATCACTATCCCACCAGACAAATTAATCTTTATCACCTCCCTAGAACTCGTACAGCACTCGCACAGAATACTTTTATATTTACTGCTCCCAAATTTTGGAACTCCCTTCCACTGAACATGAGAGAGAGCCTAAGCTTAGGCACATTTAAACTAAAACTAAAAAAATCTTTTATTGCTTTTTATACACACTAAAACCAACCCATCAATAATCTTTTGGTATTATTCAAACGACAAGTATAATAGTGTAAATTTACACAACTTGACCTTTAACTTTTCCTACAACCCTCCCCCCCCCCCCCATCCGCTCCTGTCACCATGTCCTTTGTTATTGTTTGTTTGTTTTGTTTTGTTTTTGTGTTGGGTTTTTGGCCTTTATTTTACTTCCTTGTGGATCCTTCATGTATAATTGCTTACAATTGCCTACAGCTGGAAACAATAATACACTTTAAAACCATTTTTTTTTTTTTTTTTTTTTAATAATTATTTTGTATGTGCTTAAAAAATAACGTCTTCCCGTATTTATTTTTGTTCAAATATTTTACAATCTAATTATTCCAGGGGCCAGCGTTTTGTACAAGCTCTGCTTCTTTTGCTGGTCTCTTTTTTCATTTCTTTTCTTACTTTAAATCACACACTTGAATAACTATGTACATGTATTTAAATCATATTATTATCTAAATTGATTCTAATGAGTAATATTGTTATTATTCATGTTACCCATACACTATGTTTATGATGATTACTTGTTGATTTCTATTTACATTATTATTGATTTGTATGTTGATTGCTGAAAAGAATTGAAATAAACAATAAATCTAATCTAAAAAAAAAAAATTGTTCCCGCAATATTATTATACCATGTTCATTAATAAAATAAACAAGTTTGTTTCGAATTGCTAGACTCATGAGTACTGCCTGAAACTCTAAATTAACTAAACTACAATAAAATGGAATTACATTAATACTGGACATCAATAAATATAGGCCTAGGTCATATTAGCATTGTGCTAATAACCTTTCAAGCATAGAATAGTATAATTATTACATACAACCTTAAAACTTGTGCAATGGATTAAACTGCAGAGTTAGCGACCATTTAGACCCATTCAAAATCAAATAGAAGCAAATATAGAGATTGACTTACCAACTGATTTACAAACAATGATTTAAAAAACTATTACAATTATCTACATAAAATGTAAATAGTCACCACAAGAATATAGTTCGTCTATGTCCCATGTCTTCCTACAATTCTAGAATTTACTATTCAGATTATATTTACTAGGACCGTGAAGAAGAGAAAAGTCACATACATATGGACGATACCGCTTTAAACAAAATAGCACGACGAATAATGAGAACCCTTGAACGTTTGTACAATATTATGGACACACGACGGTGGCAATTAACGTATGAAACAGAATATTTTAACAAAATTTTAGATAATTTGAGTTACTCTTATCTTATGGTAATGAAACATGGCTTATTCAAACGAAAATGATATTATGCTTTCTGGAAAGTGTGGTAAATGAAACACTGAGTGAGCCTGATTTTGAATAGTTTGTCAGTGTGACCCAGACACTGTACAAACCTATGGCAAAGGAAAATGTTCACAATAACCACATATTCAGTACTCGACTTTCATACACAGCTTAATTTTGATTTTATTTGTAAATTCCTACCCCAAAACATAGTTATCTTTAAAAAAAAGTGGGAATCGCATACAAATTTGTATCATTCATGAATATATATTATACTGCCATCGTTTTCACAGTGAGAGGTAAAGCCATTTCTGACTTGTTGACGAGAATATCTCTAATATTACAGAACTGTAATCTAAGAATTAAATTGTTGTCTTGATTACCTATACTTTAAATGTGCATTACTTAGATTTAATCAATATGTATATTTATAGAGTCACAAACAATAGAATTTCATTTGCAATTTGCAATTTCATATGTAATTCCTTTGGTCGTTAAAAAAGAGGTTAGAAAACATTTTTGATATTCTAGCAAAATATTGTTTGAAAAGTAACCAACAGATACAATATTTATACTTGATATTTCTTGCTACAGTTTTAGACTGTAAATATAGTATTTAGCATATACCTATATCCAGCCAGACATCGAGGAAGAGGAATACAGTGTACATACGAACGTTGTCCCATTAAAGCAATGTAGCATGACGAACACAAAATGTCCCTTATGTATATCTACGGTATTATGGTGGCAATGTCTAAATCAGTATATTTAAACATAATTTTAGATCACTTGAATTACTTTTATAATATGATGAAACTATGAGTATTTGAACGACACTGAAATGATGCCTTCTGGATGGTATTTCGATTCATAATTTTTGCAAGAGTGATTTTAGAATACCTATGGGAAATGTATTGACGATAACCGGGAATATTATATGATTATTCAAATACAAAATCCCAGTTTTGTATAAGTGCCCACTGTGTTGAGTCATCCCATTGAGAGTATAATTTCATGTAAATAATGTCATAAACAGTGATAAGTAAGTATTTGAATAATATACATGGGGTTAGGAGTTAGGAGGTGGAAAATAGGTATTGTTGTGGTTGGCTACAATCCATGCCAATTTGGGTGACGGGAACTGCTACTTAAACTGAACAAGAAACTGAAGAAAGAGATGACCATTAATTTATTGACGCACTTTAAGACTACCATAAAAAATGATTATTACAACCTTCTTAGAATTGTTTCAAGATCCAATATCAAACACCTTCAACCATTAGAAAAATAACTTTCATTTAAATATGCATGGGGCTCAGAAAACTATGTCTATACTGTTCTCTGCGCTTATCTAATTTGTTATGCAGTCAAAATGATGTAAATCTGTGGGAATTCTCTTTTTTCCCCAAAGTATGGAAATATATCCTAGGAACATTATCATACTTCACTTTCAAATAATCGCTTGCCTACGGCTACATAGATGTATACGTTTGACTGGAGCCTACATGCTTAAAGGGACACAACAACGAGCTTTAGTCCAGTGGTAAGATTGCTATGGAGCCGAATTATTAATGAATTTAACCAAATGGTACTTAGAATATGTTCACAAATGTTTCCTTTCCTCATATCCTCTGACTCCCAGTTATCCATAATTATTAGACCAAGAAATTAATTAGCTACTATAATCTACGCCTACTAGTACTATGCCTATGCCAAATTTCTACTACAAAGGTTGCGCTGTACATAGGCCCACGCGTGTTATGGGACATTGCAAAATGAGGAACCCTCATCGACAATGCGATTCGCAAGCGAAGGCAATATAACTCATTGGGCTTTGCTTCCTACCATCTGACTCAAATTTTGACATAATTTTAGATCACGTTCTTCATAGCTCTCTCAAGTAGATGAAATTGCAGGAATTCAAAAGATATTAGAACATTGTTTTCTAAACCATAAACCAAATTTTGTTTAGTAAGAGGGATTTGTCAAAATTTCGACAACTATTGTTGACGTGTGTAATAACCTATGGGCAATTCAACAACACTCATCAGATGATTAATTCGATGAGAATGTTTCATTGTTTAACTTGATTATCTGGAAATGGACATTTTACAAAAGAAAATACAAACTGGCTTTAAAACGTGTGTATTAAAAACACTTTGAGTCTTTTTATAAAAAACTCACATAGTTGTGTATGATGTAATTTTAACAATTTTTTTAGTTGAATATGAACATAAAACGGCAAAACATTGGGAAATATTTTATAAGTACAAATTTTATCTTCTTAAAAAAACATGATAGGGCCTAAATAAGAATATCATGACGTTTAGTTAAGCATGCATTCAATCATCTAAATAGAGCAAATGAATTTGCATCTTTTGTTGAATTATACGATCCAACCTTTATTATACATGCTCACACCTCTTCTACTATTTTGCATTGTGATGTACTTGTATATTCCATTTAGTTTTTGTGTGGCTTACTTTTATGCATATAAAACACGACCCTTCTTCCCCCCCCCCCCCCCCCCCCGACACGTCATTTGTCTTTCATGTAGTAAACTGGCTCAGAAAATGACAAACTACCAAAAATATATTGCCTAAGTAAAATAAGAGGATCAAGTTAATTGCGTTATTATATTGCTTTCTCATCTTCAGCAAATCTTTAACATGATTATACACTTTTCATATCACTAAAGGTGACTTAGTATAAAAAAATAATAACAATATATAATCTGACTAAAGTGTTTCAATGCTACTAAGTTTGTCTTAAATCATAAAATAAGACAATAAAAAAAAAGAATACATGTGTAATATAAACGAGAGGATTTGCTGTATTTCTTTTATCAAATATGGTTATATTTTCAAGCCAACAACAAAAAAGCAAATAATCAAAACTCTGTCGTTTATCATACATAGGATTACATTACGACATCACTTGTACTTTCCCGCCGGAAACGTTTCAAGCTATTTTTTAAAATCTAGAATCCAAATCGGGAATTTCATGTCCACAAAGCGAGAGAAAACAAATAACTCTCGTGATATCTCAACATGTTACTCATTCTCTTCATATGTGTACAAATTTAAATGAAATGCAAGGTCCATGGGTTAATCATATGTGAAGGAGTAGAATAGGAAAAACAGGATCGTTATGGCAACCAAATTGTGGGACCGCCTTTGAAATTCCAAACCAGTGGTATGAATTCTGTCCTATTCGCACAATACATGATAGCCCATTTCCTCAAATGAAATTTGAACATTTGTATTTTCTTTCCAGTAAAAAGCACATTCTAGAATAGAAAACAGACTAATGATATAAACCAACAATAAAAAATTGTAAAACAAGGAAAATAGTTCTAATGATCCAAAATTATAAGGAGATATCAGTTATCAACTGACGAGAGCAACGCAGAACGCACTGCGTCCTCTTCGTACGGTTGTGGCTAGACGCCGCGCTGTTCAGGGATCGTCTCAACAAAGTGGAGTTTGCCTTTGTAGGGCAAATTCCAAACAGAATTACGTGTAAAATGCTAATTAGTGGTTGATTAGTTGAAACAAATGATGATTAGGATGATATTGTGATTATATTTCCAGAACAAGTAGAAAAATTAGCATCAATCCCATTATTTAGAGTATTTAATACGAATATAACGCATGATGTACAAAGTCAATGGTGCATAGAATATGCCGAACGAAACTGCACACTATATTCATATTTCCTATTGTAATTTTTCTCTTTCAATCGAGCTAGTATTAATGGTTGATGATTATAGACGCTAGACAGTTACCTCATTTGATTTCCCTCCAAACTAGTTAATATTACATAGGCCTACTTCATCATTAACCTGACTTATACACTATGTTTAAACGCACATAGTGAAGGCAGTTATTTGCCAAGGGCGCTGACATTAACCACTTCATGGGTTTTTGATTAATATTATTATTATTATGGACGTGTTTAAACAAATACTAGTAATGAATATTCTTATCTTCCTGATATATGATATGGCAAGGCAGTACATTGGCTTGTGGTATTGTCGACATGTTTTGGCAGCCTGGTAGAATGCAGGGGGATTTCATGTAAAGGCTGCTGCATCATGGCACCTTTAATATTATTTTGTATAACAATTATGCATTTCGAAATCCACATTACATCATATTCAGAGTAAATCTGGTGTCAGTTCTTGTCTTTTTTGTTTAAATAATATGCCTAGGCCAATATGCAATCTTAAATCTTACAAAAACAATAACAGCTTACTTTTTTTTAACTTCCTGATACATACATTGGCATGGAAATACATTCGCTTGTGGTAATGTCAACATGTGTTTTTTTTTTCTGCCTGACAGAAAGCTGGGGAATTTGATCAACAAGTTGCACCATGGTATTTTTAATATAACTATAAAGTGTATTTCGAAATCCATCTCATTGTTATTGGTATATAATTTTAAAAGAATATGGGTGTGGGCTCCGGTCTTTTGTTTAATATTTCGTCTCAATGCATGTTTACAAACTTGGGATGTTGCAAAACAACTCATGTGGTTTTCCCCGCGAATATCTTCTTTGGGTATAAATTCCAGGACAGTTTCGTTCTTATCCCATCTTCGCAAGCGATTTGGTAGCCTACCTCCAGAGTCTTCTACCTTTTACATTAGCAGTTAGTGTTAGTTCGCACATCTTAAGTAGACAGGCTATATTCGGCATCTTTCCTAAGCATTACCAAAACGACTGAAAAGCAGCCTAGAAAAGCTTTGTTATAGGGTAAGCAAATCACCCACCTTGCCTTATTTGGTCACGAAATGGTGCTAAGGACTTAATTGTTTTGTGCCTACTGAATATTCAATATTAATTTCATGTTGTAATAAATTCATGCAGCCTTTGTTTGACCTCCGTCGAACACGCCCATCGCCATCACGGAAACGCTTCCGAAGCGACGCGACAGCCCACCGCGTAAAATTCCTGCGACAGTGCACTGGTAGCGATGACATTATTGTTCGCAGTTGGCTAGTATCTCTCTTCGAATACTGACCGAGAAGAGACAACGATCAACTATACACTTAGATATTCAAATTAAACCTATAGATAAAGCTTGAGTAAGAAACAAATCTACACAGATCTATTTCTATTGTTTCTTTGGTGAAGGAAACCATTCGACACTGCGACGTGGCATTTTGACTGCACCGCTCCATACATCCAGAAGGCTGAAGGAGGCATCCATCGCTTCGACGACCCGCTGCTCGCTAGTCTCTCAGCATATTTGTGTTAGACGGTACACAGCTGATCATACCGACTGGTTTCTCGTTGTCTGTAAGGTAAGATATTGTCAGTTTATGATTATTCGATTCATTTTCCTTAAATATATACGACTGCGTGTAAAGGTAATTACTGCTATACTGCTACCAGCAAATAATAGCTATGAATACGTTGCTGTTGACAAAGGGGGGGAAGCAGGCATATATTCTAACGGTAATCATACAAAAGTAACCTTGTGACTGTGACATTTTGAGCATAAAAGTACCCTTTAAGCATGGCCGTTTCGAAAAGAAATATATATGTAATTTGTATAAAGCCTTCTCAAAAAGAAAATCGGAACTTGTACAATAATTATAAATATCGAGAACCGTGAAGAAGCTTGCATTAGCTTGCGATTAATAATAATAATAATATATTACATTTATATAGCGCATTATGTGAATACTTCAATGCGCTTTACAATGTTATTTGTTATTATGATTATGATTATATGATAATATGATTATGATTATTACGATTATGATTATAATATATTGTTATTAAATATTAGGCAGTATTACTAAATATGAAGGCCTTGAGCAATAACGATAACATTCCTTTTTGATCCTTCTACTACTGTCACTTCTGATCCAACTTCCATCATGTTTTCTTAGATGTTTCGTTGTTTATATTGTAATTTTCATCAGTTGTCATATAGGCCTAGTTTTTTATACATGCAAATATGTAACCGAATTGTGATCCTCACTTTAATTCGGTCGAATATCTGTTTTGTGCAATACTGTCCTCATCATTCCCTCATAATATAACATCATGAGAGGAAGCATTTATACATCATTTCAAATTGTTGTGTTTGCCCCCATAATTATGATGTGCATGGATTGTATATTTTGCTACAAACTTAAGCTATACTATAGTCACAGTTTATTGTTTGAATTAGTTTTTGTTTTGGGGAGACGTGATCAATGATATAAACAAACAATATGTATAGCTAGCTTTGAAAACTGATCTTTTGTCCGGAGTAATATCAAATGAATGTTCATGTACATTCAGTTGCCAAAAAATAAAACATAGTTATTTGAGAAACATGAAAAATAATCCAAATTATAAGATGCTCAATATGATGATGATATTAATATGGTCCCATGTACTGAGGGTATCCTCATCAGTATTAGTACTGTTCTTTCTGAGGGCCCTGCAGTCAAGTTCCTAACCCGATCACTACGGAATTCTCTAATTCCCACAGGCAAATACATGGATGACCCGGTTCCCTTGTCACCGGGTTAATGTACTGATATAATTATGTGCAAATGCTTAACTCAGTGTGACCCTTATCCGATGTGATAGCATGAATAAGATTAACCTAGCAACAATGGTAATATTTTGTATACTATTTAGAAGGGAAGATCTGAGATATATTTAACCAATGAATAACATATCTTCTGAAAAGTTTTGTATGCTGGCTTTTGACTGTGTTAAACCTTTGTCATAGAAGAATAAAACGTTAAAACTAGTTCATTCGTATTATACACCTCTGAAATCTGGTCACTCACATTTGGGTCGAGCATAAAAAGGAAGAATTCCGAATTATTCCCTTATAGACGTGAACTATTACATCTGTAATCCAGTTTAAGTAAAGGATCGCTCTCCACACTCTTTAAGCTCTTTGCATTGATAAAGGATATCAGATGAAGATTATTTTCATGAATTGAGCCAGATTAGATTTGAGATTGAATTACAGACATTTTATCTGAATTTATGAATTTATGAAAGGTCTTTGTTATATGATAAGCGTTTTTAGATTGCTCTCCCAACTACAATGGAAAATGAAATCAGTCTATCTGTAAAATCGAGAGGCGGGCCTGATTTAACTTATTCTATCAATGGAAACCGTTGACGACCTTTTCACCTCATACCTGGACCCCCCTGAGCTTGTTGCTAAGTTACAATCATTAATGTTTATAAGAGAAGCTGTTGATCCAGGGATGAGCTCAATATGCATAGTCTTTGAGAGTGATTAATCGTCTAATTCACACGATATCAAAAGAAATTATGCACCTATCATGTCTATGCAATTCCAGTTTTATGATGATGAATCATCTCTTAAATGCAGGCTGAAGTACAACAACTGTCATCTAGTTAACATGGCTACGGCAACCAAAGACAAGACCACGCCACAACAGCAGCAAGTGAGCACGGTATCCACGCCAGGCCCGACGCCGGAAACGACCCGAACTATGGGCGGCTCAGACGCTGACCTTTCCGACGCAGAACGAAGTGAAGAGGAAAAGACCAAAGAAAGGTTTGTCTCCAGCAGCTTTCAATTTCTTGAGATCATAAAAATATTTCATTTTGGGCGTGTTTTACACAATATTGGGATGACTTAAAATTACAAACTTAAACTTTATTTTCTACTTTCAAGGGAACAACATAAAAAAACCCAACTAACATGGTGATATAAATATCGGGCAAACATATTCAGAAATATATACAGGTATAGTAGTTTAAAAACAAACCTTTTTCACAGGAGAAGGAAGACATTGGCCGTATCTATAAAACAAGGTAAAGCTCAAGCAAATGCTTGCATGAGAACAATAGTTCTATTCATTATGTGCCACGAAGCACTGTTATATGGGGAACATGAACCAGGGGCGTATCCAGGGTTTGTAAAGGGGGGGGGGGCACAAATCGCAGAAAATTTTCTGACAAGCAAAAAGGTTTTATTTTACCCAGTACACTTTTTTAATTGAGTAATTTGATAATGCCGCTGTTAAAGATGGCAAAATAATTTTATTGATTTATTTGATTCGTTTTTTAAAATCCTGTAAGTGCAGTATTAAAGTATAATCTATAGAATAGACTAGAAGAGAAAATGAAACATTCAAATATGCAAGAATAACGGCTGATCTTCGCTGATAAATAAAAATATAGTAAAAGGCCAGGCTACTCTGAGGCTTCAAAAATATAAATCAAATGCTTGATGAAATCTATAATTCCCATTATTTAAGCAAGTATTTCATTGTCATAGAGAAGCATTTTCTTGTGTGAAGAACGTCGTTCCTTTTGTTTACGAGTTGATAATTCTTAAACTTACTTTTAAAAATGCCGCAATATCAGACAGTTTCTGTATATATATACCCACTTCAGATCACTGTCTATTATTATGCATAAACATTTGATTTTTACACGATTTATTACTTTACCATCAATGGACAGAATTTTTCATTCTTCCAACTTCTTCATTTACCTTCCATGTTTGTTTCGAATTTTCCCCGAGATCCTCTTTAAAGAGTATCTGAGCTAGTCTTCCGTTGATACAGTAAGTGTTGAAGCATTTAAAGTTGTTTACCCCTTCATTAGTGTCTAATACATTTCATCTACTGTTAATGGTGACCTCTATGCAAAGTCATTAGTTAATCATTACAATATTACAACCAAAACACCGTTTTACTACTCTAGAAAAATCCATCCAAGAATTAGTAAACAATTTTTTTCTCTCTTTCCCTTGCTCTGTTTCTTTGTGAACATATATAAGTATAAAAAGAAGAGACTATGACAATTAAAGTTCTCATATATATTTTCCAAATTTTCAGAATGACCACGGTCCTTCGTCAGGGAAACGGATTATAACAAAAAGAGAGAGAGAGAGACACACACACACAAACACACGCACACACACAATACATCACTCCGGTAGTCAAAAAATCTTACGTTAGAACTTTTTGTGTCTAACAGTGAGAGTGATTTATTTTGTGTCTCTCTATTTTTAATCTCCGTCTCAAAACCTTTGTATATGCATACACATATATGCATTTCATTCGTGATTCGTTTTCATCTTGGTATTTTCCTTTTTTCCTCTTCATTTCTCTTGTAGCATGTTTAACATGTTCTTTCTTTATTTTCCTTGCATCTCTGTAATAGAGATTGAAATTATGAAGTGAGCTGTCTTTCATTTACCATTCCAAATACCTCTGATTATATTCCCATGTAGAATCGTCAGATTCTGATTGACGAAGATAGGCAGAAGACTGAATAACGCTCTCTGCTGCCAGATGGAAACACCTGCATGGTAGGAAGCAGATATATTCTTTGCTACGCCAGGTTACGAAGGCACTCTTATTCACAAACATTCTTTGCAGCTGAACTTTTATATACAGTCATGTGCGTATGCTTCACGTTTTTGCGTCAGTGTCTGAAAGACATGTAAAAAGTCTTAATGTGGATTGTGAAAATAGATTTATCGTCGTCTTTTGTAAAGGAGAACGCTTTCCTCCATAGAACATTATATATCCTTTACTTGTCAGTTATCGAAACTGAAATATAGAGTGGGGCTTTAGAGGAGGCATTATTCTAGATTTACTGAGGAACAAGTGATTAGATAATATGTAAAGGCGTATGAGTACAAAAAAGTAATAAACATCCTCTGTGAAATGGAAATACACTGTATAATTATAGAATGAGAATCCCCTTTAAATTTTAAATTATTCCAATAGGTGTGTGTTAATTCTACCAGAAAATGATGGAAGATATTTCATTTCTTCTTTTCTCTTGTATTCTATTTTATTGAACTATCCCAATGAGAACACTACGGTTGAAATTATCTATATGCCATTATCACAAATTCGTTTGCATTTTCTTCTTATTCAACAAAATATTTCAAAAATGATCTAGGACAAAGATTATCTTGGGCGCAAACAAGCTAGTATCTTTGTCAATCCCCAAAATGAACATTGTTTCGAACCAATCACAATGTCAAAACAACTGGAATAAGATGTTTTTTCCGTCTAAAAACTAATGTAATGATTATGTCAACTGTTTCTCCCACTTTGTATCATTTCCTTAATATACCTTTTGAGCAAGAAGTGACAAAATCTCCATATTTAATTTACCTGATTCAGTTGTTAGTACAGGCTTTAATTACTTGTTGATTGTGAAAGACTGTGGAACATGTGTCTTTTAAAAACACTTCTTTATTTTTATCATGTTTATGTACTGCAAATTTGATTTATTTCTAAAGAGACATTGTATATAACATTTAATAAATATAATGAAATATAAGTAGAGAATGAATGATATTTTTCCTTAAGGTACTTGTCATTATATTAGATACTCCATATGGTAAACCCATGGGCTAAAATCGATCGGGGGGGGGGGGGGGGGGGTCACTTTATATGCCTTGATGACTTGCTTTGCTGGCATAGAGTACACACATGTGTACTTTTTTGTTATTCATCAGCTTGTGTATGTGTCTGTGTACTCAAAAAATATCTGACTAGCATAAAAATGCATAAAAGGTAAAAGTCATCGCATTATTGGATGCCTCTTTAAAGGGAAATCCAACCTAAATGGCAAGTTGCTCTGAATGAAAAAGGAAAAATCAGAGAAGCAGATTGGTGGAAGTCTGAACAAAATCGGACAAGCAATAAAAAGTTTTATTTTTTAATGTTGTAATCAATATACATATGGGAATTTCAAATTGGCCGAATAGGTGATTTTACTGCGATGTAGTTGCGGACAACTCCCCCATTCGCTCCAACAGACAAAATGACTAAAATGTCATTTTTTTCTCAAAATGTATTAGTAGGATCTTATTCCGTCATGAGGACCTATAACAATATGCTATCTCCAATATATTTTGAGTACTGCCCCGAGGGTAAAGGCGCTTCGGACAAAACCGGAAATTAATATTTTTGTGTACACAAAAGGGAGAGTTGTCCACACGTATGTCACAATCGACTCACCAAATTGTCAATTTCAGATTCGCATATAGATGTAGTGATGTACTTTCTTTATTCCTCGTCCGATGTCTTTCAAACTTTCACCATCCTGTTTTTATTTTTCTGTTTTCACAAAAATCATCTTATTACCAAGGTTGGATTGCCCTTTAAATTCTCTGACAATCAACGTTGGGGTGTGTCCGCTTCCCCCTTTCCCCTCGGTATTCTTGCCCATGGGTAGACCTTGTAACGTGGTACTGTTGTGAATACGATTGATGGCCGGATGACTCCTTGGTGATATGAAGAGTGAGGAGATTAAAGGGGACCAACCACCTAAAAATAGTTTGATCTGTATATAGGGGTTCCACGTAGCTTGTCTCGAATGGGTGGGTTGCGGGATGGGAGCGGGAACGGGCACCCCCTTTCGAGACAACCCCCCCCCCCCCCCCGGTTATCTCGAATGGACGCGTTCCCAGCGAGAAGTTCAATGAACGCGCCACTTCGAGACAACCGGGGGGGGGGGGGGATTGCCTTTCCTCGAATGGGTGTGTTGAGTAGACTTTTGTAACAGACGTTTTAGAAATTTTTGAAAAATGTACTCTTGCTGGTTTTTTCGTTTT